>CM045991.1:23201187-23464065 GCA_025175895.1 Wurfbainia villosa | reverse complement strand
TCTCTTGAAAGTTCCAGCAGGTTTGTGATGTCAACGCACTATAACAAATTTAACTTTTCGCAGCGCGCAAATATGCTATCCGTAGCACGTATCGCATACTGCACAACACTAAGCTGTTGAAAGTCATAAGACATTCACAGCGCGCGATCGCGTGCTGCGGTTAAATGCATTCGCAACATGCGGTCACGCACTGCGGTTAAGTGCATTCGCAGTGCGCGATCACATGCTGCGGTTAAGTGCATTCACGGCGACATCGCGATCGGCTTTAAGTGTATTCGTAGTATACAATAAATGCGTTGCGATTAAATACATTCACGATTGCACAATCGCGCCGCTTAAGTTCTGATTAAGTTCATTCGCGTAATCGCACAATACGGTTAAGTGCATTCGCGATGCACAATCGCGTCTTTGTGGTTAAGTGCATTCGCGGCGTACAATCGCCATGCGGTTAAATCGCATTCGCGCGCTGATCGCTGCTGCGATTAAGTACATTCGCGACGCCCTGTCGACAGCTGCGATTAAGTGCATTCGCGGTCGCATCTTTGCGATTAAGTATTAAGTGCATTCGCAGTATTATAATATCAAAACTCAAATAATTATAATTCAACTCACAAATATCACACAATTATAATATCACATACAAATATTATACCCATTTTTAACATCACATACACACAATTATAAAATCAAAACTAAAACAATTATAATATCATAAATAATCATCACCGCCACACTTAAATAGCTAGTGTACTAATTATTCACTTAGTCACAGAAAATAATTCAAACCAATAACATAAATTCACTTACATGATTTTTTTCCTACAAAATAATTATTCACTTAGTCACATAAACAATTCAACCAGTAACACAAAATCTATATCAGTCACACAAAACTATAAACTTAGATAACCAAGTGACTGTGCTTCCTATTGCATCCTCAAGAAAATACATTTCATCATTGGATCGAATTAGATCCACATTCTCCAGTAAAACTCTATCAATTCAAACTTTCCAACAAGATCCACCAAGAGGAACGTGATGCACTTTTGCTTTTGGATCTGTGGATGCAATTCGACCTTCTACAACAACTCCATCACGGCATAACGGCGACTTACATTTAGTATTAACACTGACATCTCCACAATTCACGTTCTTCAATTTTCCCTGTATAACAATAAAAAATTATTAATATTCTCAAGTATATTTTTATAACAAAACAGGTTATTAGTAATAAGAGAGAGATTCTATAATGTAAAACAAACCACAATATACCTCATATAAATATAGTTACCTGAGTTACAATATCGTCATTCTTTTTTGCTCCATTGACATCACTACCGCCACTAACATAATTCCTAATATTGTCATCAATGCCACCACTAGCAACTTAATTTTTTAAATAAATTTTTTCAAATAATATTATCATAATTGCACATTCACTAACAAGAACAAAAAATAAATAAATAGGGACAAATAATAAATTGTTAAGTTTTCTATAAACAATTCACATTCTTCAAGATAAGAGTTGACCTGATTGGGTAATGACGATATAATAGCCTGAGATTCAAGAGTAAAAATTGCAAATAAAAGACAGCAGATTCTTTTTCTGACAAATTTTACAATTCAGCAACTGTCAGGACCTTCTGCAGGTTTTGCAGGTTTTGATGTTACTGTTCGTTACTTTGTTGTTCTCTATCAAGTCAGTGGCACTCATTTCTGTCTAATGGTTTGCGCCCAAGCACAATTTTCACTTTTGAAATTGCCTCCCAGTTAATGTCCATTCTCACTTGCCTATACTCAATCTAAAAAACAAAATTTGCTCTATACAAATTTGCAATCAAAATCTGTTTCGTTAGAGCAAATTTGTATACAAGCAGACAACTTGAAGAAAACTATTTCTGTATAAATTTGCTCTAAAAAACAAAATTTGCTCTAACGAACTTTATGCTATACAAACAAGCAGACAACTTGAAATCCATTTCTGTTTTATTTTCACGCAAAAGAAGAAGAATACCGAAAGGCTCTCAAACAAATAGTTAAAAGAATTAAGATCAGCAGTATATATTTGTAAAGAAGAAACTAACTGCTTATTTAAAATCAGTCAATATGGTTACATTGAGTTTATTGCATTAAAATTAAATATACGTTGGCACAATATTATTCAATGTCAAGATAGTTACTTGAGCTGCAACATTAATATTTTTTCTTCCACCATTCACAGTGCTATCGGCAACAACATAATTTCTAATACCGCTACCAATACCACCACTAGCAACCTAATTTTACAAACAAATTAATTACTGGTTAAGATATGCATGCAGCTCAATCATTCAATAGATTAATACAATATAACATAATATTAAGAAAGATTTTCAATGCAAGAAAATGCATACATTACAAAAAATGTTTGGAAGCAAAACTTTAAATCTGCAAGTCCAAATTCATCAATAAGAGCTACTCAGCAACTTTCCTTTCGTTTTAAATGTCTAGAAACAAGCAAAAGAAATTTGACACAAAATTCAAGAGAGCCAGTGAAATTGGAAACTATAACAAATTTCTGATGTTGAAAAATGATAGGGCTGTCACCCCCATTTACCACTTCCTCCGGGGGTTCATCAAGATCAAAAAGTGGCCTTCCACGATCCCCCATTTCATGTGGCATACATAAAAAAAATTTGAATTGACACTGTATATACAACTTTATACCATAGTCTTCGTCAAAATTATCTTTCATGTTCTATAGATTTTAATAGTGAAAACTAACTTGAAAAGTGAAAAGTGAAGTATAAAATCTACACTTGAAAAGTAAAGTCATGGATCAATCACATCAATTCCATCACACTCATTCCTTGCATATGGTTCTTTTTCAGTAATATTAATATCAAGTCTAGACACGTCAAGAGGTGTTGTTGATATATAGGTTTCCTCTTCAATCAAGTTCATGTCATGAATACTCCGAGGCGGCGCTTTTAGCACCACATACCAATTTGATTCATCATTGTCCCTAGAATAGAATACTTGCTTTGCTTGTGATGCTAAAATGAAAGGATCACTTTCAAAAGTTCTTAGTCCATGGTGTAAGTTGACTAGTGTAAAACCATCTTCCATTTTAATACCAGTTCCAATATTAGCCCAATCACATATAAAAACTGGCACTTTGAAAGAATAGTAGAAGTAAAATAATGTCTCGTATAACTCTGTACGTAATATGAGAGTCTTCCTCTTGTATGCAAATAATCATTAGTACTAGATTGACAAATAGTATCGGCTTAAATTGAAACACCATTATCTTGTGTTGACCTTCCAACATCAATTGCATGGAATCGATGCCCATTTATAATATAACCAGTATAAGATATAACATGCTTTCTTGGACCATGTGCTAGCCATTGGATTCGGCCCGAAGAGTTGTCAACATCATGGTTTGATAACCACTTTGCAAATAATTAAAGTGCATAATAATAAGCCATTGGCATATATTAAACATTGACTAATATTGCAAGTGTAACAATGAGAAACTCAACAATATTTTAATTGTAATAGTGAAAAACTAAATAAACGAATGAATACTAGCACATTTGATTCTAAGAAGACACAAAAACAAACGAATCTAGCTAAAGTGTGTATGACTAGATTGTACAAGTTCAAAATACGATGTCAATAGCGCTTATCAAGCATTAGCAGGATCTAGATTAATATCAATGCCTTTTTCGGGACTCATGTGTACCCACTCACAAGTTACAAATTTTCACATGGTCCATGTTTAAAAAAATATAATACAACAAAGGAATGACAATAGCAAATACTAGTTATATATTCTGCTAACATAGCATGAAGTTGCAGCTCCCTGTATTTATGAAAAGGAGAATCTTGATATGCTTAATCGTTGGATAAAATTTGGCATGCATGCGATAAGATTTTACTCCTCTAACGATAGATGTAAATAGATATATATGAAGTAGGATCCGACAAAATATTGAAGAAAGCATTAGTGAATTCAAGATTTGATGAATGTTATTGCATCGAGAATAATTATTTAGCAAGAGTGAGAAACCTGAGGACTGGTCTTCCACAAGACGCAAGTTGCAGTTTGCAAAGCACCTACAAGTAAAAGAAAGGCATGAGTTTACGTTTTAAAGGCTTATAACACCAAGGGATTTGACTACATGAATTTATTGGTTTTAGGGGCATACCGACGAAAGTAGTAGAGTGCCTTGCCTAGTTTGTCCTGATCAGACCAGGATGAAGTGAATTTGTTGTGACATTTAGCACCCCATCTTCCTGTTGATTTGCCATGAATATATTATAGATTTGTTAATAACCAGAAGTAGGACGAGTTGATGTGGATGCATCATTTTGCACTGGACAGTATAGCAGTACCTTCAGGCGCCTAGCTAACTCGTTGGCGTGCAATATGTTGGCCAATTTGGATTGTCTAACACAAGATCGCTGTTAGATTTTGGATGAATCCACAGCAGCATAATTAATAATCTATGCTAGGGATTAAAAACCGATGTATCGAGCAGAAATAAAATGTCCACCTTCGCCTGATCCCCACGACAGGCTGAGCGTGGAGAAGTTTTTATGGCGGAACCAAGGAGTCCGCGAGCTTGGCCATGTTGGAAGAGACGAGGCAGTGGAGCTCTTGGCCGGACCAAACAGGGCAGACGAGGAGGTGCACTCACCGACGAGAAGCGACGGCGACGCTTGGAGAGGGTAGGAGACGATTTTCGTCGGGCGCGAGAAGAAGCGGCGGAATGAGAATACGGATCGACGTCGAGAGCGAGAAGAAGCACGGAGCAAGAAGAAGCGCGGCGGAAGAGAATAGGGATTTGGGGGAAAAAATATATTTTAAGTTTATTAAACCCAATATAAACACCGCCCGTTGATATTATATATAAAAATATTATATATATATATATATATATATAAAATATTAATGTAAAAATTATTAATATCGCAGCGTACTATATTGGTGCACTGTGAAAAATTTAATTATTTATAATGAAATTTTTAACGGTGTACAAAATACACATTGCGAATAATATTAACAAATTTAATTATTATTCACAGCGCACTTTATTGGCTGCAAATAGTTTATTTTTTTATAATGAAACTTTTAATGACGTGCAAATTGTACGTTATTATTATTTCATATTAACAAGTTTAGTATTATCCGCAGCACGCTTGATTGGCACGCTATGAAAATTTTAATTTTTTATAATAATACTTTTAACCACGTGCAAATTGTACGCCGTTATTATTTCATATTAACAAACATTATAATATCCGCATCGCACTTGATTGGCGCGCTGCGAAAAATTTAATTTTTTATAGGGAGATTTTTAATAACGTGCAAAATATACGTTGTTAATATTATCTGCAGTACACATAATTGGCGTGCTGTGAAAAATTTAATTTTTTATAATAAAATTTTTAACAGCGCGTAAAATGCACGCTGTCATTATTTAATATTAACAGCGTGCACAGTACACTGTTAAAATGAGTATTGACAACGTATTATTTTTGCATGCTGTTGTTTGCAAAAATATAATATTATCCACAGCTATAAAATTGGGCACACTGTAAAAACTATTATTAATAGCGTATTACAATTGTGCGTTGTTGATAACATGCGGTAGAAAGTCATATTTATTGTAGTGACGGTTGGAGTTTTGTGAAGAATTCGTTCAAGTAATTGACCTTCTTTTCCATCTGTATTATGTTATGAGTCATTTTTTATGGAATATGGTTGTTGTTCAAAAGTTTTGCAAACCATAATTTTGTCTCACTGATGTTCACTTTTATTGCATAAGTATTATGGAGGAGCTTCGAATGTTCAAAGGTACATTCGACTGATTTAGAATTTTTCTGAAGATTTATTTAATTTATTGCTGTTATATTGTTTTTTCTAGTGGTGATCGAACTCCAAAGCAGAAGGTTAAACTAAATTTCATGTTGAAGAAGTACAATGGTTTTATATGATTCGAAGAGTTCAAATTTTAATCAGCTATATTTAGCTTTTAGTATTTCACCCCAAACCCTGAATTCCACCGAAGATTGAAATCGACAATCTAATAGTCTCTATCGATCTGTTCCACGATTATTATAAGGGAAGTAAATCACAGAGAATTCTATGGACCTTGACGTAGAGTCAAGATACGTGAGGATCATCTGAATCTAGAAAATAACTTTAGATTTTCTCCGAAATCGATCCAAATCCTAAATTATTACAGCCAGTGAAAGACCAGAATTTTCATCAAGACGGAACACTATATAATTTCAACATTATATATAGTTAATCTCAATGGAACAAAATCAGCCCATGTGGTTCAAGAGAAAAAGAAAATTTCAGAAAGTGTATTTGTGAAAGAAGGATACATGGGATATTCACAACCCTTTTTTTAATTTCTTTCTGCCCTTTTTAAAATCCAAATTGAAAATAATGCACAATAGGGCTAGGTCAGGTGGGTCTGTGAGAAAACCATAAATTATATCATAATTCTCAAGGCCTCTGTATTTTACACAAAGGTCTTTACAATAAGGCTTCCATTTAGGTCTGCCTGTGGCTATGGCTGCAGCCACAAGATGAATAAGTTTACCAGGAAATAATATACCTCTACAAATTCTCCGAGGCTTTATCCTTTTTTTTTTTTAATTTATTTCTAAAATAATTGAAATTGCAGAATTCTTGAAAATGAAAAGGACGGATTGGGATGAAGGTGTAGCAACCTAGGAGACAGGTTTGAGTGGAGGCATTATATTAATGCTTCTTTCTTGTGGTAATTAAGCTTACTAGTTGGGATGAAATGAGGTCGCTGCTTCTTTATAGTTTGCATCTTTCCTTAGCGTATAGGAGTAGAGAATTCTCATCATTTGCCCTCCGTTTACTTGGCTAATCAAATTAGGGGGCAATTTGTGAAATTAAAATCCTAATTAGGTATTAATTACTTACCACCTCGCTCTCCGGCGGCGTCCCGTGATCGGTGCTATTTCCCTCCACCACCTTCGCTGCTGGCTTTTCCCGAGCCTCCTCCAGCGCTTGGATCAGCCTCCGGAGGCACGTTTCAGCGTCGTCGTCCCCTGACTTGGGCATCAGATTCTCCGCCACGTCGGCCGGCGTCATCTTCACCTCCTCCATCAGCACCCTCACGTCCTCGAACAGCCGGTGGTCGCCATCGACAATCCCGAGGTAGTTCGCCGCCAACAACTTGAATGCCTTGAAGCAGCAATACGACATCTCGATGTGCTTGTCCATCCTCCCGCGTCGTATCAACGCCGGATCGAGCTTCTCCACGTAGTTGGTCGTGAATATGATGAGCCGCTCGCCGCCGCCGACCATAATCCGTCGATGAAGTTAAGAAGCCCTGAGAGGGTCACCTTGCTCTGTTTATTATCATCCCTGGGAGGCTTCACTGGAGGCTTTCCCTCCTCCTCCTCGTCCTCCTGGTCGTTCGTCTTCTTTTTCCGCTGGCCGGTGAGGTCGAGCGAGCAGTCGATGTCTTCGATCACGATGATGGATTTACCGGTTGTCTCGATAAACAGCTTCCGGAGCTCGGTGTTGTCCTTGACGGAGGTGAGCTCGAGGTCGTACACGTCGTAGTCGAGGTAGTTGGCGATGGCAGCGATCATGGTGGACTTGCCGGTTCCCGGCGGGCCGTAGAGGAGGTAGCCGCGTTTCCATGCCTTGCCGATCTTGGTGTAGAAGTCCTTCCCGCTGCGGAACGCCTCCAGGTCGGCCACGATCTCCTTCTTCTCGTCGGGGTCCATCGCCAGGGTCGCGAACGTCGAAGGATGGGTGAAAGTGACGTGGCTCCAGACGGACTGCTTGTAACCATACCAGTTGTTGCTGGAGTTGTTGGTGTAGAGCTTGCGGCGGCGGTTGCGGAAGGTAGCCTCGCGCCCCGCGGCGAGGACGTGGTCGAGGTAGGATCCCACGACGAGGTCGCGGTGGCGGTTGTGGAAGACGAGGCGGTAGTGGCGGCGGGAGTCCTGCTGCGGGTAGTAGGAGAAGAAGCTCTGAGGGGGCGAGCGGGAGACGGCGGTCCACCAGATCCGAACGCCGCGGAAGTCCTCGGTGACCTCCTCGGACTCGTCCATGCTGAGAGTGAGGGAGGAGGAGTCCTTCCCCAGTTCCGCCTTGAGCTTGGTGGCAGACTGAGTGCAGGAGGAGGCGAGGTAAGACTCGATGGCGGCGTAGGCCTCGCTGCGCTTCATACGCTCGCCGGATAACTCGGCGAAGGTGATGCAGGTGTAGGGGAAGGCGAGGGCGACAAGGCGGCGGGAGTATTTAACGAAGGAGTGCTCGAAGAACTCGATTCCGGGGAGGTACCGGCGAACGACGGGCAAAAAGAACACAGCACTGGCCGCGATCGACCACAACGCTGCCGCCCACTTCTCGCTGATAATGCTCGCAGCCATCCTGAACTCTTTGATGCGATGCTATTGAACTCTCTTCCCTCATTCATATCTTTATAACCAGAGAGAGGATCGCAAAAAAAATCTTCTTTAATTCATTAGTCAACAAGTTTCAAACCTCTTTTTTAAACCGGTTTGTTTCGTATCTGTTTCATGTAAAGAAGAAAAAGAAATTATTAATGCGTTGGCGTTAAGGAATCTGCTACCGTCCGTGGCCTTGTGGGGACCCGTCGGCGACATACGAATCTTTCACTCAGACTGACCAAAATCCCATCCCATGAGCTCGTGGCCACTCACAAAGTTCACTGCCGGGCCACAAGGCCAACCACCGCCAGGAGCCAAATATTGGCTGCGATTCTATTCCGGATGTTTTCTTTTTTTTTTTCCAAACACCCCACACCATGCGTCAGAGTATCCAGGAAATTAACAACGTTGATAAAAAAGAAGGGGTGATCGGTCCAAGGGTTAACCTCTGGTCCTTTTGAAAAATAAAAAATAAAAAATTATAATCGCTTTTTCTCTCTTTTATATCTTCCAGCTTAAAGGATCCAGATGCCTAAGATTCTTCAAAGGAGCCAAGGGTTTAATCTTTCTTCAGTCCTGACAGAACACCAGTCAAAGATTTGATCTTTCTTCAGTTCTGGTCAAAGATTGGACTAATTGTTATGGCTGTGGTCCAAGCCCTCTGTGCGAGTCTCCTCGCGGGTGATGACCCGCGCGAGGTCGTCTCCAGGCGATGAACAGAAGCTACATGTGAAATAACCATTATATTTTATTTTATTTTTTTTCGTCTTTTCACAATTGTTGTCTTTTTTTTTTTTTTTTTTTATTTCCTTATTCTTACCTTTTCTTAGATTTTTTTTTCCAGTTCCAAATTCTTTTCCTTCCCCCTTCTATTATCTCCCAGAGTTAACAGTGGGCCTATGGTTACTCTTTTATCAGTCATTGCTCCGGGACTAACCGCTATGAGTGATGAATTCCATATTTTACAAATATATTATTTCCACTAGAAAAACAAGCGTGTGATATTTACAGAAATAATATGGATCGATTTTGAAAAAGATCTAAATTTAAATGACTCTTATATATCTTGACCACCACCTCTCTTACAATGATCGTAAAATAAATCGATAAAAACCACTAAATTGACAATTTCAATTTTTTACATTTTATAAATATCAGCTTGAGCAAGCCAGAGCAGATACAAAAGAGACCGGACTGATTCGTCCCTTTTGTATTTTTATAATCCTATATAATATGATTACAATATATAGATTATTATTATTTCCAAATAATTAACACCCACTATTAATCTGCCTATCGGCTATCAAACTCAAAATTATAAGTCCGCCGTGGCATGGGAATTGATTCGTAACATCTGGGTATTCATCCACTGGGCTAAAAGCCCACAGAAAAAGTTGAAAATTGGGCTATATATCTTAACTACAAAGGGCATCTACTTTAATTAATTCTCAGTCGTTAAATTATGGATGCGGCAATTATAGGGAAAATTGAATCGGGTAAATACCAACAAAAGCCAGGAAAAAGAAGATACCTAAGTCTATCCTACGTGCTCTTGTTATTATTCATGGTCGACTCTTTCAAAGGCACCTCCTCCAAGCTGCATTTGAAGCCACTGTGACCCCGAACACTGTTCGTATTCCACTGTTGATCGTGAATTGAATGCGTTACTTGTCGTCGTATCATATGCCTGACCAACAAAGTGGAATAAGAGATGAGTATTTTTCTGAAATGTTGGTCTGTGAAAATGTGATACGAGCCAAAGTAGTCAAGGAAGTAAACATCACAGATGCAGCGATTGTGCTTTGCACGACACTAATATAGAGTGTACAAGTGCAAAGAGTCATATGAAATGAATCAATTTAAGCCCCATTATCCAAGGAGGGCTAAGAGATAACTAGTTCTGATTGTAACTCAACTTACATCTTTGGGAGGGAATAATTCAATGCTGGTGGTGTTCATCGGGGAATTAACAGCCTCTAGCTTCATTGATAGAAACTAAAATAAAACATAGAAAACTATTAGCTTCAAAGTTTCAATTCTAGTAGACAACGAATAGGAAGACGCAATGCAATATCAAAAGCTGGGCACTGCATACCTCGACCTGATGCTGTAAGGCCTGGATATAATTTATTATCTCATCTAGAACTGATGCCTTACCAATTACCTGACGCATGATGATATGGTTCAGAATAGCAAACATGAATATCATAATTGCTTGTGTACGTAACAAATCTAATTAAAGAGAAGATATTAGTACACATGGAAAAACTATAGCATCAATTCGCACCTTGTTACATCCAGGAACGAGATCTTGGAGAATCTTCATTCTCTCACCGATCTTTTCTCTCCTTGCCTAGAAATAACATGGGCTATGAAGTATATCAATTCATATCATTAAAGACAAAGCTTACATCTATAACCTCAACATGTGTGCTTCTGAGCATGACTCTATGCAAATGTTTACCTGTTCTAATCTAGTAATGAGATGTGTTGCACATGCACAAAACTCAAAAAGAAGAGATTGTGATCAGAAAAAATAAAAGATTTATGATTTTTCTGATCAGAATCATGCTTACTCTTTCTGCAAGGCTGTGACTATCTGTTGCTTGGCCCCTTCTTGCTCTAACATGAATATAATCTTGCTTTGGTGGCTCCAGCGGCTGCAAATTTTGACCATCTAGCTTGCTATCAATTCCCATTCTTGCTTCGGTCTCAGGTTTTGTATAGATATTTTCATTATTAGATTCGGCAGTCTTGATAAATTTTACCTCAGAATCATTCTACATAACGTTTATAGTTAGTAAATCAACAAAAAATATGAACAAGATAGTATATATGTCGAGACATATTGTCTAACAAATATTTACTATGGAATACTTCTAATCATACAATAAAGAGAAAATGCAGTTAAAACACCAGATAATTTCAATCTGCAAAACAAGGCCTAACCAATACTTGCATTTTTCATGCAAAATAAATCTGAATGTTGCAAACTCAGAGAAAGTTGAGAATGAAATTATCCTTAAAAAAATAAAATAAAAATGAAAAGGCAAGCGTAAGAACAAATGAATTCACATTTCTCTCGCCATGAAATACATTATGAACAAAAATATTCAGAAATTAAGATTTGGAAGCATCGGGTCTTTATGTAATCGTAAAGTACCTCTAAAACTTAAAAAGAAGTTCTACAAAACGACGGTTAGATCTGCTATATTATATTGCGCTGAATGTTGGACTAAGACTCAGACACATGAGCAGAAGATGAGAGTTGCAGAGATGAGAATGTTAAAGTGGATGTGTGAACATACGAGGATGGACAGAATAAAAAATGAGAACATTAAAGAGAAAACTGGAACTGCATCTATTAAGGGAAAATTGATAAATTTAAGATAGTACGAATATGTACTTAGATGCCCATAAACGCTCCAGTTAGACGATGTGAAACTATGATAAATACACACATCAAACGAGAAAAAGAAAAACCAAAAAAGACTTGATTAGCAACAATAAAATAAGATAAAATTTATTTAAGTATAGATATAATGATATAGGAGAGGATAGATCCCGATGATCGAAAAAAATCTATATAGCCGATCCCACCTAGTGGGATACGACTTGGTTGTTGTTGTAAAACTTGGAAGTCACCTCCACTAACTATTTAAGCAGGATTTCTAGAATGACATTTTTTATGAAACAAACAGTAGAAAAGGCATGACAGAATCAAAAAATGCCCACCAATGCTGGTAAATACAGAGCAAGTTTCCTAGAAAAGGTGATATACATGTTCTGCCTCTTACAGTCCATGTAATAGCTGTCAGCCAAATTGTGACTTCGCTTCATCGTTCAACTAACTGGTAAACCTACTAAATCTATCAACAACAATTCCCAGGTCTCAGGGGCACCTCAGGAGCACCTTTTGTAATTATGTTCATGTAATGCATGTCAGCTATGGCCTATGGTGCCCCGCGGCGAAAGTGGATCTCCTAAAGGTAATTTTTACCGTTGTATCCTGAACAGTCTAATACTAGCAGGCGAATCACGTAAATACACTAAGAAAAACACCAGAAATTAAGATCAGAAGTAATTCAATCTGTGTGTCAATTTTAATCACTGGCACGATCGCCAACAAGAACCAAGAATGGCGTGCGTGTCCACCTCGAGGACATACAAATGATAGCAAATAATAATAAACCAAACACAGCATCAACGCATCAGAAAAGTATAGATTTTTCAAAATAACTAACTCGATCAAGTGTTGCTCAATAATCCGAACACATGACGCGCATATCACAACCTCATTTAGCTACGCACATACCAGTGAAAATACGCAGGAAAACAACATCATCATCAATTAGGTAATGGGGAACCTACTGGACCGTTGCCGCTACTGGCGGCCACGAGCCTCGACGACTCATCGACGGAAGCGTCCCTCCGTCGGCGGCGCGCCTTACTTCCCTGGCTGTGTTCGGTTACCCTGGAACCCTCCACGGCGGAGGCGTGCCTTCCCATGCCTCGGGCACCGGGCCCCATCGCCGGCTGAGAAGACGCTCCCGGCATCGGGAACCCCCAAATTTCCGGCATCTGCAGCAGCCGATAAGAAGACGAGACCCAGGCGAGCTGAACCTCACATCGATGACGTGACGGCGGAGTCGAATCAAACGGTAGGCGATCAGATCCGCGGCGGGCGGCGGAGAGCGAGGGGGGCACTGTGGCACTGGATCTCGGCGAGGAGGAATTGTTTAATGGCGGAATGGATGGTTTTGGGAGCTTGGAATTTAAAGCGACAGGTGGCAGATATACCACTAAATAATTGGGGCCGAGCAAGGAACTGCATTCGATCGCATGTATCACATCGATCACAAAGCAGAGAAGCGAACCCAATCTCGGTCATAAATTTGAAATTTACCGCCCGTGTCTTTGTGACCGGCACACCTATTATACACTTGTATTTGGTAGACCCTGTCTCCTAAAATACAGGATTCTTTTTCTTAGTCGAGTAAGGTGAAGATGAGCGCGCCCTCTCTTAAAAAACACGAGACACGGATCTACGTGCATTGTCCATGTGGAATGACGTATTGATTGGGATAATACTATACATGCATATCGGTTTCACAGTTTGATTTCGATTCTGATCCATTTTGAATCAATGGACGTTGAAATCGATTCAAATCGGTTCAAAACTAATTTCGAATCGATTTCGATTCTGAATCGATTCCGAAACGATTCCAGATCACTTTCTTCAAATTTGAGCTTCCAAATTCATCTAACGTGTTGATGATCATATTCTTTTTTTTCTATTGTAAAATAATCTTATAGAGATGTTAGCATGATAAGAATTTCTACCTTTAAATTAGCAACCGGAACTAGATCTAAATCGAAACCAAATCCAAATCGAAATCAGAATTGGTTCTGAAACGATTCCGAATCGATTCCGAACCAGTTGGAACTGAATCGAACCGGAATCGAAACAGTTCCGATTCGGTTCCGGAACCACTTCATCCGAATCGATTCTGGTTCTGAATTTAATGGATTGATTCCAACTCAATTCCCAATTGAATCAATCCGTTAAGCATGTCTAGATACAACGATATTTATAAAATAAACACGGATAAATTTCGAAGAAGGATATAAATTTTTTTTTTATATTAGATGGTCCAATTATGCTCTGATCAATCGCATTAAGATTAAAAAATTCTTATAATTTATCTTCTTCATGATAATTATAAAATAGATCAATAAAAATCGTTAAATTAGCGATTACAACCATTTACTAAACTTATATACACACATGCCTTTTAGTCTTAATCTTAAAAACCAAGTTTGTTTATGCTAATTTAAAATTGCAGAGCAATAATTAATAGGAGGAGGTATGATTTTTTTTTTTTTTTTTTTAATTTTCATAATTCTTTTGAACTTCAAAAGTATAGAAACTGTTTAAACAACAAATTTGGGTTTGGATTCGATCCCATTTACATGAATTGAAGGAGGGCCGCGAGTTGGGCCTGAAGTAGAAGGCCGGCCCATCTATTAGCCTATCTTTATATTAAGCAGATTAGATGATCCAAGATTGGCTAACGTAATTTTCATATCTTTAAATATTTTTTAGAATCATGATAAAACGAGTGTTGTAAATTTAAAAAAAAAAGAAGAAGATATTTATTCGATACTATTACTAGTTATATTTTTATAATTTTAAATTATGTATAACATATTATTAGTGAGAGAAAAAAATATATTCTAGTTATTGGATTATTATTACAACTACAATAATATATATCTCTATCTAAATTCGATAATAAATTATCAATAAAAAAATATACACTGTGATATATTATGTTATTAATATACTTAAACAATTCATTTCATTCGTATCTGTTAATTATATTTTAAATCAGAATAAGTCTGATCGAATCATCAAACTTTGAATGAGATGAGCAAAAGAAGGATTTGTGCAATGCAATATAATTAATTGGGGTTAATACAATTATTAAAACAAAAAACAAAAACAAAAAACGCCAAGGCCTAAAGGGTCTAAGACTCGAACGTAGAAGCAGTTACAAGCGGCTGTTCGACGGTCACATCAATGGGACGAAGCCATGAGAGAAGCCAAACCGCAGTGTTTTCGCTAAAAAGGTTTTTTGGATTTTACTTTAACCTAAATTTTGTTTTTATCATCTCAAAATGTGGCGTGGACAACGGACGAAAGCCCTCGATTTTTTACTTTTCCTGAAAAGCTAATAACTATTTCCTCCTTGCCCTTCTCATATCTTAATATGTTTTTCTTTTTTTCTTTTTTCTTTTTGTTTAAAAGAAAGCTCATCCTATAGCCATAGAATTATTTCTCCGACACTCTCACATGTTAGTGATGAATTAAATGTTCGGTCCTAAGTTTTTTCTTTTTAATTTTCAAATTATATATATATAAAATGTGGAACCGCCACATTAGTGGTTCTCCACCGTTGCCCCTATGTGTGGAGAGGGATAAATCAGATGTCAGGTAGCTAGCGCAGAAATACGAAGTCATCTGTAGTCTAGTTGTTACATCCAAGAATCGACTCATTCCTCTTTCAAACTTTAACATGGCTGCACTAGCCATCTAAATTTACCCAACTCGTGCATGAAGAAATCTCCATCGTCCGATCAATCACAATTGCACAGTGAATGAGAAATGTATAGTGTTTCCTCCGTCGTGCATTTCGCTCGCCAACCGCTCCAATTCGTCGACAATCGATCGGATTGCGATCGGAATTCGATCGCGATCCGACCGGCATTGGAGTCGGGCAGGATTGCGATTGGAATTCGACTGGAAACAGCCGTAATTGCAGTCGCCAATGGCGCCGATCGAACTCGGTGTCGGTCGGATCGTGACCGGATTCCGATCGAATTATGGCCAGACTCCGGTGCTAGTTGGATTACAATCGGAAACGATCGTGATTGCGATTGCCACTGGCGACCGCATTCTCGATCGTTTCCGGCCGCAATCCGGCCACGATCCGGCCGACATCGGAGTCTGGTTGGGTCGTAGCCGGAATCTAATCGAATCGCGATCGGAATCCGACCGTATCGCAGCTGGAAACAGTCGTGATTACGTCTGCCAACATCGCGGCCGCGATTCAGTCGGATTCTGCCCGCGATCCGGTCGGACTCCGATGTCGATCGGATCGCAGTCGGATTCCGACTGGATCGTAGTTGAAATTCGACTTCCCGTCGACGAGTTCGAGCGGACATCGAGCGTGGTTATTGTGCATTTCCCTTCATCGCACACGGGGCACACAAAAATGGGTGATATATATATATATATATATATATATATATATACACACACACGAGAACGAGCACAGTAATAAAGAATACATAGTAATTTTGTCCGACATTTGCACCGTTCGACATCGTCGCCGAACAATCGGATTCCTTTGCTCATACCGCATGAAGTCAAATTTTGATCGAATTGTAATCAGAATTTGGTCCGATCATGGTTGTTGGTGTCGCGATCCGCCCGAAGGGACGATGGTGATGATCCTGACGAGTCCAAGAGTTGAGTTATAATGTTCATCGCTCCGACGATGTACTGATAGAAGTATTATACATTTTTAGTTACTGTGTAATTTTGTAGATTGGATGATGAAAAAATTATCGTACACGCGGCCTGCACAAAATCGTATTATCGTGTATATATAAGGAATGATTATCCTGTATATTTTTCAGTGTGTATTTATATGTGCAACTGAAGGGTGTAATCCATGTGGTAGTCATCGTCATTGACTGTCACGTGGACTAAGTTTCTTAGTGTGTATGTAGTGTTCCTCCATGCGCTAGTTACTAGTTTCAAGGGTTAAAGATCTACCGTGATTTATCTCCTTTACGATGGTCCGAGGACAGACTAATAGAAGTGTTTTTTTTAAGATGTTTTATTGTACAAAGTCCCGTTAATTTTTTTTATTTATTTTTAAAGTGTGGTCTTGCATGAGTCCACGAAAAGCCCCGAGTTATTTAATTTTACTTGCTATCTTAGCGCTATGTGTGGTTGGAGAGTCGAAAAGCTACAAGACAAAAGTAATATTTAAATCTAACCGCTAACAAATACAAAAAGATCACTAACGTTTATTTTCATTTCTTTCAAAGAAATGAAAATAGTAAAGTTCTTCGAGTCTTCATAAGTTTATAACGTTATGGACAAGGGCGGAATCAGGCATAGTTTTATTCAGATTTTAGCTCGGATAAATTTTTTTATTCTTTTTATTTGATCATATAAAAATTTTAATTTTATTTATACCTTACTTATTAGCCCGGGATTAATTTTTAATATAATTATTAATCCGAATAGATAGAAATTTTTGTCTCCCTCATTGGTCATGGATCCACATTCAGTGTAAAATAAAATTGTGCAGCTAGCGCTCCTCTCGCTAAGAAATACAATTTGTATCCATCGAGTAAAGAGAGAAAAAAAAAGAAAAGAAAAAAAAGTCACTACGCGTCGAGCTATAACCTACACGTAACGCAAAATATCACATGTGTTTTCGAACCTTTAGTGAACTCTAGTCGTCCATAATTGAACAAGCATCCAAGCGATCGTCTTTCTCTTCTTCTCTTTGCCCACTCATTTGTCGCTTCCTCGATCCATTAAAAACACCGTAGGGGCTCTCCTCTTGTCTCAAATGTCCCTCGTGTTGGCGCCTTAAATCTCTCTTTAACTTTTTTAACACGCGAGAGAAACTAAATTATTTAACTTAACCTTTGTCGATGTTTGCTCGTCAATCATCCTCTCTCTCTTTTCTTTTTCTTTTTTTTTTTTTTTGTGTCAAAAATAACAATAACAATAACAATAATAATAATAAAAGTTAAAGTCCTTAGATTTGGTTTGATAGGTGAAGATTTGGGTGCCCCTCCATGATTGGGGTCTAATGGTCCTGTGCCCCCACACATGTCTTGCTGTTCGAAACGTAGCCATATGCCCCCAAAATTACCAGTCTTTTCTCCTTGTCTTATCAGAGAATTCATCTCAGTTTTGGCTCTGACAGTCGCTGCGCCGTAGACATCCAGAGAACTCCAGCCAACTTAAATTGCTCAATTATTGTTTAAACATCTACCAGAGGACCGGAAGAACTTCTAGAAATTGTTGTGAATTTCTGATCAATTCATTTTGAAGGGAAGTTAAGTTCCCAAGTTCTTTAACTGGAGCTAGAAACCCCAGCTGGTTTAATTAGAACCCCACAAACAGTGTGTTTTAGGAGGAGAAATCCAAGAGAAATTATGTGCCGAGCGACGACGACGACGACGATCAAAAAACCATTAATGTAGCTAGTTCCGGTTTGATTTTCGATCGGAACGGGTGATTTTCTCCAATAAGTACCATGTATAAATGTATGTAAGTTATGGTAATTAGCAAAGTAGAAGATCATGCATTCGGAAAAAAGCAGACTGCTGGAGAATATAATTCAGCTTTCTTACAGAGTCTTTAGACCATATGCTCCCTTACTGGCTCATTCTTCCAAAGAGCTCCTTAATTAATTATTTATTTGAGTTAAAACCATACCATCCTTTATGATCAGTTGACTACTACTGAACATTTTGGTGCTTGTTCATGACTTTTGTAGGCTTCTACTTTGCTAGAAATGAAAAAGCCTACTAGAACAATATTTGCTTTGGAAAAAGCTGAATCGTTTAATTTGTTCGTTTGCCAAGAATCAATTATATGTACATAAATAGATTGACTTATTTATATATGCTACCTCCTCCGAAAACAATTATATATATATATATATATATATATATATATATATATATATATATATATATATATATATATATATATATATATATATTGAATTTGCATCTTAAGTTTGATTCATCATAAAATATGTTTTGGAGACTAATTAACGACTTTGTGGGGGCGTTACGTTAGATTAGTAAAAAGCTTACATATTGGTTATATATATGTTTATGTGTGACCCTTCTCGCAAGTCCTTGTATAGTGTCCTCCTTTATGCTTTTGTTTACTCCGAAGCATAGAATTATTTACCTTAAAGTGAAAATTCAACAAAGAAAAAGAAACAAACAATTAGACAGGTCTCATGGTTATCGATTGTCGATTATTGAGTTTGTCGGAGGAAATGTTGCAACGAGATGAGCACAGAAACTTTGGTCTACTCGATTGATCGTCGGTAATTTACTTTTAAGATAGATAAACATGGAATAATTATCTCAATTTCTATACAATTAATTCACTCTACTCCTTAATTTTTATGGTTATTTATAAGATATTCTTGGACGTCATCTATAACTTCACTTTCACAATTCCCCCTCTATCATTAGTTACGAACCTCTTTCATCCTTTTGTCGCTGTCCTTGAGCCCCACCATTGCCGAGAAGAGAGTGTTCAAAAAGACAGATAAGTTTCTCCTATTAATTTATAAATTAAATACGAAAGGACCTTATTCTTTAAAAATAAAAATAATTCTCAAAAAAAAAAAAATCATTTCACGCAAAAAAAAAACATTTTTCTGTGAATTGAAAGATACTAACACCGAAAGCAAATTTTAGAATAGTTATTGGAATCGACGCACTACAGTGGACTCCTTAAACAAGACAAAAGCGATGGGCATGGCTAATGAAATTACGTGGCGTTTAATTTTGAGTACGGAAATAAAAAAGAGAATAAATTTAATAGTAAATTAGAATGAGAATAAAGTAGTCCGGTGCATAAAATTTCTACTATGCGAGATTCCGATCTCTCAGAGAAGAATTCATTGTATACAATTTTATCTTGCTTTTTGCAAAAGGATATTTTCAGGATTCGAACTTGTGATCTTTTGGTCACGAGACAACAATCTTACGTCATTGATAGGGTCGGAAT
This sequence comes from Wurfbainia villosa, assembly GCA_025175895.1. NCBI lineage: Eukaryota > Viridiplantae > Streptophyta > Magnoliopsida > Zingiberales > Zingiberaceae > Wurfbainia > Wurfbainia villosa. Next base: position 23,444,270 of record CM045991.1, on the reverse strand, counting down.
TTCTAGAGCAGTATGTGTACTTCCAGGACAGTATGTACAGCTCCAGAACAATATATGTAGTTCCAGAGCAGTACGTGTATTCACAGAGCAGTATGAGTTTTCTAGAGCAGTGTGATCAGTTCCAGAGTAATATTAGTATTTCCAGGACAGTGTGATCAAATCCAGAGAGTATGTGTATTTCCATAACAGTATGTGTAAGCTCCAGAGCAGTACGTGTATTTACAGAGCAGTATGTTCAGTTCCAGAGCAGTATGAATATTTCCCGAACAGTGAATGTAATTTCTGAAGGTGGGTGTACAGTGTTCGGAAGGAAGGTGCAGCATGGGTAGAGCAGTTCATGTATTTTCTCAAGCAGTAGTGTGTATTTTCCGAGTAGTATATCTAAATCCCAGATAGTATGTGTGTTTCTCGAAGAGTATATTTAAATCCCGAATAGTATATGTATTTCTCAAGTCATGTGAGGAGATTTGGAGTTCCCCTAGTATTTGGTATAATCAGGAGGAGAGGATGATTAAGGATAACATGGAGAGTTTAGGGAGGATAAATATGATTAAATAAGATATTTTATTATTCATTTATATTTTTTATGAATTTAATATTTGGCCGAAGAGCGAATGGCACACGGAGCGATCGAAAAAGATATTTTAAATATAAACGACAAAAGCGGTTACAAGGACAACTGAGTAAAATGATATTAAAGTAAATTCATCTCAAGAAGAAGGTGGTTGATCCATCTATAAAAAGAGTGGAGGAGGATGAGACAAGGGATAGTTGTTTCTTCGTCATTTGATATTTCCAAGATCTTTCTTCTTTTTCAGTTCATTATTTTCCTCATATCTATATTAATTTGAGTGTCGGAGTGGCCGTGCCGAAAAGTCGATCAACCCTTAACTGAAGGTGATTCCCATGACTAATCTTTCCTCCTTTAAACTTCTCTTGGCGACAGATTCAGTGATCCATAAAGAGGGGAAGGGAGGTCTTAGCGATCCAAAGAAGCAAGCATCAATATTTATAAGTTAAAATTAAATATGATCGATGATGACATTCGACGATGGTCGAAGGATAACTTGTGACGGACAACGGACGACGAACAACAGCGACGGACATGCGTTGAATGACCACTCTAATCTGACGGTTCGGAAAGCGGTCGCATAGAGACGTCGACTTTTGCTAGATTTTGTGCATGTGCGGCATAAATAAATGTGCGCTTTAAAACATCAATCCATTTCACCCATTTGAGAAAGAAAGAAAAAAAAAAGAAGAAGAAATAATAATCCGAATTTGTGAACTTTCGGAAAAAGTGTCGACGAACAAATTTTATTCACAGTGGGACGCGTTAGAAATTAGACAATCTAATTGGAACTTCTTTTAATCATGATCAGCTTAATTAAAATAATTAATCACGCTTTGGTTAATTAGCCATCATATCCCATCTTTGCTGTTGCCTTCAATTCCTGTGGGAGTTGGTTTGCTACTTCATGACATGGATCTTTTCCATTAAGCAAATCATTCGTGTCTTCGTCATGATTATCTTGATTAGCACTCGATAAATAAAATAATTAATCCTCCAACTGGTCATCATCATTCTCGAGTTTATATTAATTTATAAAGTCTTGTCTACTTCTTTCACTTCGGTTCGGTTCCAAGCAGAGCTCTTTTGTTTTCTTCTTCTTCTCCTCCTGCTTTTCTTGAAAAGCAGTGAGCCTTCGTTGAAAAAGACCGGTAAAGCTCATCAGTAAATTCATCGAGAGATACAAAAAAGGAAAATTAAACGTGTTTTAGAACTTAAATCGTTTAGAGAATCGAGAACAGTAGGATGTAATTGTAACATCAGCAAAAAATCAAGAAAAGTAGGGGATGTTTACAAAGCTGGTGCATCATCCTCAACTTGTTATATACCAATCATCACCCCCACCCACCACCGCTCTTCTCGCTCGCAACTTTATCTTCGAGCTCGAAAAGTCGAAAACATCACCAAATTCAAGCTGTCACTTTCCGTCTCGCAAGAATTTACAGCGAGTTGATCCGACAGAGGAAAAAGAAAAGATGTGGGAGCTAGGCTTTGGCTAGCTGCCATCGAGTCGCAACGATGTTTAATGGTTTGCTGCTGCTGCTGCTGCTGGGTTACAGTAACTGATAGTTTTAGATGAGAGTAAAGTTCGCTGTGAAAATTTTGAGAGATCGAAGAACTACTACTACTGTCTACTGCCCCTGGTTTAAACAATTTTTAGTCTTGGAAAATTCAGCCATACAAAAGATCTTACTGGAGTTGCTTTCTCCACCTCGTTGTGCTCCATCCAAAAAGGCTTCAATAGGATAAGTTTCACACGTTACAATAATTCCAACGTAGCCTCTCTGGACCTATATGTATGCGGGCGTTTTCCTATATGTCAACCAAATCCTTGTGGACTCTTTCTATCTTTCCTCAATCATTTTCAAAGCTCAATAATTGAAACCCAGCCAAGAATTTTATGGTCGGGAAGAGATCACGAGTCCCTCGTTGCTGGTATCACAATCTCTCCCGACTCGCTTGTAACTTCCTGATTTTTCTTTTCTTTTTTCTGTTTTCTTGCTTGTATTTTACCTCTCTATTTCATCCCTTTTTTTTTTTTTTTTCCCTTTCTTTCTTGCTTGATTTTGTTGCGGCCTCACTGCCTTAGTCGCTTGTGGATCGAGGGATTTCTCTTTACCATGATGTGGATGCAGTATGTCTTCTTGTGTTCGTCTGCTAGATTCTTAATTCGCATGTTTCTGTTGTTTCAGTGAAATAAGTTTGGTTAGTCGCCGATCGTTCTGACCTTCCCTTTCTTTCTCGTGGGAACCGGATGAAGCTTGAATCAAAGATTTGAACTGCATTTCTTTAGTCAATAGCTGGGAAGAATTGGGAGGATCAGGCTATAGGAGGGAAGAAACAGGGAGAGAGGACAGAAGAGGAACCTAGGACGAACAAGGCTGGTTTGATGGAATGGGACTACAAGATTCCACCATGGGATCCGGCAGAACTGGAGCAAAACGCTGAGTCCAACCCTGGCGGAATTGTCGAGCCACTTTGCAGTCATGGAGGTCAGACTAATGGCGTAAACTGTTCAGTTGATCTGAAGCTTGGAGGATCAGGTAACCCCGAACCACCAGAGAAGTGGAAAGACCAACGTAAAATGATGATGATGGCTGTTTCGTCATCCAGTCCGCTGAAGAGGGCCCGCCGAGCACCGCCGGGCAGAACGTGTCGTGCTCGGTCGACGGCTGCAAATCCGACCTCAGCCATTGCAGAGAGTATCACAGGCGCCACAAGGTCTGCGAGCCCCACTCGAAGACCCCGATCGTCATGGTGGGCGGCGTCGAGCAGCGGTTTTGCCAACAGTGCAGCAGGTAATGAAACAGAGCTACTACCGTAGAGTTCTTGTGCATAACTCACATTAACTGATCGACATGGTATGAAATATGAATGCATACTCTTTGGGGGGGTAAGAGATATCGCAGGGTCATCTCACAGTCGAGATTAAGTTCGAGTGTTAACTATTGGCGTTAGCATAATTTAAGATCCTTGTTTCTGCAAATTAGTTTTTCCTTAAAGCAATCCAAACACGTTTGTTTCCCTGCGGTGTGTTTCCTATGCTTTTGACCACAAGAATCCCAAAGCGCACACTTTGACCTTGCAACAGCAGTTCTTCTGTTCAGTGCATGTGATGTGTGGGTGGTTTTTTCAATGATCAGTAAGCAAACAGCACCCGACTTAATTACTTGCTTGTCATGGAGTCTAGAGGAAAGGGCAATTTGTCCTCTCATTAGCCAGTTTGGGGGCGAGACACGATCAACAGTAAGGAAAAAATTGTCATTCTACTTCAGTGTTCAGATATAACTCCTGTTTAGTGATTCCCCGGCGTCGTCACTTTTTGGATCCATTCTACGAACAATGTTTCAAATCTCGGTGATCGATGCTGTTTACAGGTTTCACTTGCTGGCGGAGTTTGATGAGGTAAAGAGAAGCTGCAGGAAACGTCTCGATGGACACAACAGAAGGAGAAGAAAGCCTCAAGCGGAATCAATCGGTTCGACCAGCCTCTTCCCAGTTCCACAAGGTTCGAACTTGCATGCTTTTTGTTGTTTTTTTTTTCCTTTCTCAGATCGAGGAGCTTATCTTCGATCCAATACCTTCAGTTTGTTCTTCTATAGTTGCTCTATAGGTTTATCAGGCCTATAAAGGCTTCAATTTACTTGCAGACACTGGGTTCTCGACGTACGCTCCCATGTCCCAAACTCATTCATCAAACCCCAACTGGTCTGCAGTTGTTAAAACAGAAGAAAATGCAGTGCATTTTAACAACAGTCAGCAACACATCGCCGGATCCTTTTCTCGTAACTTCGCCGAAGGAAAGCAGTTTGCTTTCTTTCAAGAAGAGAAAGTTTCTCTTGACAGAACAGCAACAGAACCATCTATACGTCAGCCGCTTCTCAAGATTGTTTGTTCGGCGGAAAGCGGCGGCGGCGGCAGCAACAGCAGCAACATCAAGATGTTCTCCGGCGGGTTAAAGCAAGCTCTCGACTCCGATTGTGCTCTCTCTCTTCTGTCATCGCCAACTCAAACTCCAAGCGTACATGTCGGGCAAATGCTACCGGCTAACAGGGTTCCTATGTCTATGTGCCATCCTCTCGTTCCGAGTTTTCCATATAGCGGCCGTGAGCAATTCGCTGGTTCTCAGGCGTTGAGAGGTGTTCTTCCGCCGGCATCCTCTTGCTCGGGAATCAAAAATGAGCAAGCTGCAGGTGGAGTGGCAGTTTCTGATGCTGATGGTCTTCCATTCCAGGGCATGTTTCATATAGGAGGAGAGGATTCACCGGATGGCGTCTTGGAATCGCTTCCCTTTTCTTGGCAGTGATGAATTTGTAATAAAAACGGTCCGTGTCGATGTCGTCTCAGCTTTCTGGCAAGGTAAAGCTGTGTACTTGTTCCAGCGCCTTGTGGATGTTCTTGCCCGGTGCTTCTGACATGAAAAAATATCTGTTTGTCCATGAAATGCAAGTGATGTTTCTTCCGCTGGATCTTTGGCTTGTCAAATCCTCCTTCCAACGATGATGCGAGGAATTTCCTGTAACTAAAGAACGAGATGGCCAGCCAAAGAGAAAAAGGAAGAAGAGAACCTTCTCTTTTTCAAATTATTGTGAGAAAAAGGAATCTAAAAAAAATTTTTAGACCTTATTCGGAATCGATCCATATCATTTTTATAAATATCGTTATATTTTAATCATCATATCATCCTTGTAAAAATAAAAACCTTCTCTTTTTCGAAAAAATAAGAAAATAATGTTTGATTGAAGTTTTCCATCTTTATTTTGTGAGATTTTTTTTTTAAAACTAAAAAAAAAATATTTTCTATTTTTCAAAAAATAAAAAAAAAACAGTGTTTACCAAACACCATCTAAGATCGTCCGTCAAATTCTCAGTTAATCACTTTCGAATGGCTTTACCTTTTAAAATGCATTATTTTTTATTTTTTATTTTTGTTTTTAAACTCAGTTAATTGCTAAAATATATTATATAATTCTTAAAATTATTATTTTAAAAAAATATAAATATTTGTAAAATTATTTTTTTCTTCCATTTATTAATTAAATGAAAATAATTATTAAATTTAAGGAAGGATAAAAATAATATAATCTAACAGCAGCTGTCTCTAGATTAATAGGCTAAATTTGGGTAACATTTTAAAAAATAATTTTAAATTTAGAATTCTAAATCAATTGACAATTTATTTCTAATAGCAAATTGATAAATGATTTAAATATTCTGTTAAAAAAATTAGTTCCGACATTATTAGGTGTAAAAATTATAAATTCCTGATGGACTATTTATAATTTCTAAAATTTAGATAACACTGAAATTGTAATAAATATTTATTTAAATTTATGTTTTATTTAGTAGTTTATAATTTTTATTTGCACTTGGACTAGTTAAATAGTCAATATACATAAATGGGCCAACATGTAACAGCTTACTGAATAAAAAAAATAAAAAAAATAAATTCAGTAGGACAATCTTTATGGCTAAGCTAGTAGGAGACAAATTGCTCTCTATTTTCAAAATTCGTTGGACAAAAGTTATATATATATGCTAATCTCAAGAATATCCAGCGCTGTATCCAAATTTTTTATTTGATCATAACTAGGCGGACTGCTCATTTAGCTTTCTGTAGTGTTTGCTAATTGTTCCTTCGGGACGGTTCGATAGGTAGATATTGTTACAATTGAACAAGAATTAAATTTCGATATGAAATTTAAAATCTTCTTTCGCTCAAGAGATATAGACTTCTTAATTTATTTATTTATTATTATTATTATTATTATTATTATTACTACTACTACGATGATGGAGGGACAGAAGGAACGTAATGGCCTTTGCTGCTACCGTGTTTGCTAATTAAAAAGTCATCCGTGCACTTAATAATGGGACAGATTCCAGTTCCTTTCGCAACATTAATCTAAGCTATTCCTCTAATGAAGTAATGAAGTCGAGAAGTACTGGACAAAACAGACGTCGGATCGACCGGAGCATCCAAGAACAGCTAAGATATTAAGACAACGGCGATGCGCCCAACAGCACCAGATATTGCTTTAACGTCGAAGGCTCCAGTTAAGTTGTCTCAGAAGATCTCCACATGCACGCCTCTTCTGATAAAATGATCGCGACATTGTCGTCGACCTCATCGATGGAAAATCTTGCACCGGTGGTGGTGGTGGTCGGAGAGCAGTTCTGTGTTCCTCACGCCGTCGACCTCACCATCACCAGCAAGGCCTTCAGTGATCTCTTAACCATCACTGACACGAGTGGCAATGTGGTGTTCACGGTGAAGACCGTCGTCTCGTTATTCAGCCGCCGACTCCTCCTCTTGGACGCCGCCAACCATCCCTTGCTCACGATCAAACCAAAGGTGTCTAGCTATTTATTTATTTACTAGTCAATTATTAATATTATAACTCGTTAATTTCGGTTTTACGCTGCTACAAAATCTAGGGTATTACTTGGAAAGTTTATCGAGGAGAGAGTAAGGATGAAAAGGATTTGCTGTTCAACGTAAAGAGCAAGACCCGTCTGTTTAACATGGAGTTGGCTGTGACGATCTCAGCCAACACCGACTCCAATGGTGGTTGTGATTTTAAGATCAAGGAAAAGGGTTTCTCTAGCTCGCCAGGCAACATTTATATTGGCGAATCCAAAACCATTATAGCACAGGTAAGGGTAATTAATGATTTTTCCTTGTTTTTGTCAAAAAAAAAATTTATGCATGATTAATTTCATATGCGTGTGTATTTTACTACAGATCATTCGGAAGAACAAATTGTTTGGACGCAAAATCCAGGTGAAAGTGAATCCGAATGTGGATTATGCCTTCATCGTATCGCTTATTGTAATTAGTGACGATTATTATTCAGACTAGAGCTAGAGGATAAAAGTGAGTGGAGACTATAATTTCCACCTAATGTCCAAAATAAATCATCATGGAGAATAAAAAATCCACACTGTCTAGCACAAATTGAGAGAAGTACCTTATGAATATAACAGATTACTATTCCTTTCGCCATATTTATCTAGCAGTTTGTCTGCAAACAAATGCAAGGAGGGAGAGCGCTTTAAATAATAGTTTCAGAAGGCGATGCTCAGTGTAATTGCATAAAACAGCTTTAGTAACCGATTAGAAGGGGCAAATAACTCCAACTCTTAGTTCGTTTTCTCATCTGAGGAGCTTTGAACCCATACAGCCCTCCAAATAAGGGAACCCGACAGAAGACGCTCGGTAGACCATCCTGATGATTTCAGCTGCAATCAATTATGATAGTTAAGAAATCAAGTGCAGTTTAATCTGAGTAATTCTAATATTATTCCTAACCAGGTGCATTTGGCTAAGCGTCATTGGTGGGAATGATACCTTTGCCATAAAATCAGAGTAATGTTGATCCATCCAGAGTCGGCTCTCTGCATGCAGAGATTTGCTTTTACCCACCAGACTTGCTAGGACCAAGGCATGGAAAAAGGATTGCAATGTATCAGCGGATGTTGCCTCCTTATGGATCAGCACTTGGACCATCCCTTTCTGTTCGATCAATAAATAGTTTGCTGGAGAATTCATAAACCAACTGGATTAGCAAAAACGTTAAACAAAGAAATGGCACCCTGCTAAGGAACAAATTATACCTTTCCTATAATGGGAACTTGCTGCTCCCAAGAGTTCTTTCCTGTGAAGTAGAAATTTAAGGTGAATATAGTTTCCACACACAGAGATGCTAAATTTTATCCCTGAAATGAAACTTCTAGTTCATTTTCCAACATCTGATCACAGAAGTATAATCCTTCAGCAAGGCAAACACATAGCTTTACCAGTAAACAATGGATAAACTTACATGTCTGAATGGCTCAAATTTGAAGCCTTAGCACCCAAGTGAATGCGCTGGTGCAGTGACAGCACTTCTCTGCCAGCTGGGCCAAGTAGGAAATATGTGCTCCTTCCTTGACACTTCTTGTGAAGCAAGAACTAGCAAAATACATGTACATAATCACAAAATGTCACGGCACAAACGTCAAAATGAAAGTTTCTACAAAATCCTCAAGGCACGTGCCTTAGGTGCTAGAGTAAAGTGAAGTTGCAAAGTGAGTTAAAGCAATGGCATGCTTAAGAGCATGAAAATTTCCAGTAATAGGAATGTGTGACTTTCGTCAGGATCTAGTGTACTTGTCAGTAACTTTTCTTTTAATTTATTTTCATTTTTGTACTTGACTAGAAAAGGATGTTACCTGTCTTGTTCTGCATGTAATGCTGTAGCAGAATTGAACCTCTCTGGTTATTCAATGTCGTCAAGGAAAGGCATCTAACTGCCCTGTAATTTGCTGAAACAGCAGAATGCGTACAGCAATAGAAAAAATAAAACATGAGTTCAAACTTAAGAGAGGCATAAATAAATTAAAATATTATCCCAGTAGTGCCAAAATACCCGCTGTATCCCCATGCAACAAAGAACTGCACACACCCAGTTTCTACTTGTACAGAAGGTTAGAACCGCCAACCTAACAGCCACTTAGTTTCTACTTGCTATCTTATAACAAAAAAGTGTTTAAAGTTGCCAGCTACCTATGCTGTAGCCAATAACTGAATCATAGCACACTATAGTATGTGTCTCCGAGTGCTGTCGACACAAACTCATTAGTTGGCATAAATCAAAGAAATTATTCAGCCAAAGACATTATTCTGTTACATATACTGTACACATGCCATCAAAGCATAGATATGGAAGAAAATAAGTTGCAAGTAATTGAACTTGCAATGCTCTCATACATCCTCCACTCGGATGATATCAAATAGTGTTTGGTTGGACCATTCTGGTTAAGATTGATGGCAATACTAAAGGAAGAAGCCAAATCTAATAGATGAATATAAAGTAGTGCATATTAACAGTAGTAGGTGGCATTAAAAGACCGCAGTCAGTGATGATAACAATTGAGAATTTAAATTGTGGTCATGAAAACTGTAAGGCTAGAAAGCTGCAGAGAGCAGACCCACCATACATGTGAAACATTGTCAGGGAAAGAAATGAAATCCACACGCCCAAAGGATAGCCTCTTGTGATATGAGCTAGAAGCATTCCTAGAGCCATTCCTACCATTGTCGCAAGTGTTTCTTGACTACCTTCCTGCCAAAATCGCAAAAATCAAATAATATGTGCTTGTTAATGTTATTTGGCATAATTGTGGGAACTTATTTACCCATGTACCTTAGCAGAAATATCTGCTGCATTATTCTCTAGTGCAAAATGTTGGGTCAATGCCTAGTAGCCCCACTGGCAACACCAGCTACCCAAACAAGAAATAGAAAACATTATAAAAACAGTAATTAAACCGTTACATCAAACCTAAATATGTCTAGATGACTAGACAACTGAAATTCCTTGCAGGCATTAAAGGCAATGCTTCAAATAGAGTGGAGCATAATCTGAGGTTGTCGGAGCTCCATACAAAGGACATAAGCAAGATTATTTCAGAAATATATAACACATGGTGTCGAAGCTCCGAAATAACAGCATTTACTTACCTAAAAATGTTTAGCAAAATGCTAAACTACCTTGAAACAGAGAATTGAAATGAATTAGCAGTGACTAAACGATATTGTTGAAATCTGGAACTATATGGATCTCAAATACACAATGTTGCTGGATAAAATTAAGACTCATCTCCACTCGAGAGTTTTAGGAACTTGTCACAAACATTGGAGTACTCTCAGGCTCTCAGCAAACCAATGTAGATGAGCATTGATCATACAATCATTATCAACAAATAATAATTGCAAAAACATGAAATTTACTGCCAGTACAGATCATTCTAAGTAGGAAATTAAGCCAAAATCACATTAGAAATTAGAGACAATCCTAAAAAACAGTCACCAGTGAATTTGTTTTGCTTGATATTATCGTGAACTTACTGAATGATCTAGATAAGCTCCCCAAGCAGACTATTACTAGCAAAGCTGATGGGAAGAGAGGGGACACAAGATCCATCAGCATTCCTGCAATCACAACATTAGAAGTGCATTTTTGTTGGCAAATCTCTAGGCCGGTTGATAGAATTCAGATGAAGCTAGGTAGCTGAATTGAAGAAATAATTGATTGCTAGGTCAGGAAAAAAAAACCCTCTAGCATTAACTGATCACTTAATTGAAATTTTGACTTATGACATATATAAAATAAGGTCAGGACAATATCACAAAATGCATCAGATTTATCTGTTATAAAAAGCCATACCAAGATCATTCATGAAATCTGCTACTAACCGCCACATCTTTGCATTACTGTCGAGGTTAGAACCCTGAAAAAAGGTAGTGGTTTCCTCAAAACAAATGCTTATGTAAAAGAAAGCAGGGATATAGTGTAAGTGCTACATGAAATCTCAGTGCCAAAAAAATTATGGCAAAGTCCCATAAACATTGAAGAAAAACTACCACCCATGTCCAGATTTTTCACCATATTTGTTGCAAAATATACTTTTACCTGATAAAAAGTGAACAAAATACCTCCAAGCATTCCAGTGAAATCCCTCAAGAACCACTGTCAAAGCCTTCACAGTATGTTACTAATTAACAAGAGAGAAACATATAATCAAAAGAAAAAGAGCTAAAACCACCTTGAAGAGTAAAGAGGAATCCCAAATAAACAGACACATATAAAAAGAGAGATGAAACATTAAAAAAGAAACGGAAACTTCATGAGCCAGTATATAAAAATATGTAGAATTTGCAACCAACATGGAATCCCAAATATAGTTCTTATTTATATTGGAAGATTTAGGACTTTGAAGAGTGAAGAGGAAATAGAAAGGACTCAAAAGGTAAAAAAAATCTCTTTATATCATTGCAACTGTGCAATTTCCACTCCGTTGCTACCACATCTAAACTAATTAAGGTGACACTTCTTTATTGTTGTAAAGCAAAGTTAGTGTAATGAGTGAACAAAATGTTCATAAACAAGCTCGATCATTGACTCAATAAAATCTCATTTGTATTTGATCGACATACCAAAAATATAAAATAAACAAAGGATAGTCCGGTTCACAAGCGTCTACCAATGCGGGATCTGAAAAGAGTCTACGCTTTGCAAGAGGTTGTTGATTCGAACCTATGGCCTTTAGATCACACGATACCAATTTTACCGTTGCACCAAGACTTCCCTTTAAAATAAATAAGTTTGAACAATATTGAACTAACTCATTAATATACATGAACAAAGCTAGTAAAAAATTCTCTTTTCTATGAACTTTCTTTAAGTCAGATTTTAATCATGTATATATTTATGATGTTTAATTAAATTATAACAACGACATTGTCAATAGTTGAGCTCAGTAAAAGCTCAGGCATGGGTCAAACTTAATAAGCATGTTACCAATAAAACTTGAACAAGTTTTTAAAGATTGACAAGATAAAAAAAAAAAGCTCAAAACAATCAAATTTGGCTTAACTCTGCTCATGTACAGCCCCAAGAGAAGTTTCTACAGAATCGCTGCCCCTCTCTTTTATCAATTTTCTTTTAATTGATTCAAATTGTCGTAACTAGAAAACTTAAAATTATCAGCTTGTCAATTTTTACCAATCAACACCCATTTTCTCTCTTATCAACATGTACAACCAATGTTAATTAAAATATGTAGCAATATTTAAGGAAAAGTTATAGGTCGCTAAACTAAAAAAATATAGAATGTAAAATTTTATTCTGTTGAAAATTGAAGACACGATGGTTATTTCATGTGTGTGGTTAAGGATGAAATAACATCCTGCAAAATATTATTCCCTTGAAGAATTAATGTCATGATAAGCAGACTTTGTTACTATTTTATTTTCCCAATTAAATTTTCATGCACTGCAACCACAATTATATACTTACATTGGTGTCATTCATAGCATTACTATTCTTTACCATTTATTGTGGATTCATTATTTGGGCTTATGACATGTTGGGAAGTCTTTGGTCAAGCATTTCACAGAGAGCCAACAAGATATACCATTGATAATTAGCCCATTTTATTCCTTTGGAACAACTCGATGAATTTATTAAATCCTTTTAGAGGGCTCCCACTAGCCATAGATTGAACCTATCCCATTTTTACAGTAATGGTTGCCTTACTTCACATGTGAGTAGCATGTATTTGGAATAGCATATCATACATTTTCACCTATCTATAAGTAAGGTTAGAACTTAGATTGAATTAAATTTATATGACAAGGGAAAAAAAAATATCCATGTTATACATAATAAAAGCTAGAAAAAGATATGACACAGTAGAGATGAATATTTCAATTCTTATATAGAAAACATAAGAACCAACTAAGTAGTTAGACATGACTACTTAGCAAGATAACTAGAAGGGAAAAGAGGTACCTGAAAAGTAGCACCAATGACTGTAGCAGATTGTTCACCAACACCAATAGCACTCAAAAGAGCCTTATGCAAGTTAACCACATTATTCATTGAAATGGTTATGCACACACTGAGCTTCTATGTTATCAAGAAATAAGATAGTAACTTACTTGAGTCGAAAGCATGGCACGTATATAGGTAGAAAGCCCCTATCATATTTACAGAGTGAATGAGGTAAGTGATGACATAACTAAAATCATGCAGAGTTCCAATCCATGCTTGTACCTGTAAGGAGTCCCATACTTGGAAAGGAACATAATCTGGAGTCACACTGCCTGGAAATCCCTGCCATTCAGAATATTTTCATTGTAAAAGAACAACTGAACAAATCAAATTATTCCCATGAAAATCTCTACAACTCCAAAATCCCCTTTGGCAATCTTGAGAGTTTTTCTTCTACTACGCATTTAGTTGTCTTCCTCCTAAATTTATATAACCAAAATTATCCAAATTTATAGTCGCTGGTAAAAGGACAGCTCGATGTATGAAACTCCCATTAATACAGGATCCTTGGAAAGGATCGGACTACATTGTATCTATTGCATGCAGTTTTATCCTGCATTGCAAAAGCTATTTCCCGACTCGAACCCTTGACCACAAGTCATGCGGGCAGCAATTTTACAGTTGATGCCAAGGTCCCCCTTCATAGTCGCCAGTATTCAATTAAATTAATCAGTGTACTCACTTCCCAAAACGCGATGTGATCCCAGATGTTCACTTTAGGAAATAGTTTGACAATCGAATTTGATGCTCTTGGACTTGACCTTAGACAATCTGTACCAACGGGGCTTCGGATATATAGAAATCGGAAGAAAGATTAAAATAATAATAGTACTTAAAAAAATCCGATTATGGCAGCCTTTCCAGGGATTTAAGGCTTTATACCTCTGGGATGAATGCCTCTAGAATCTTCCTGCTCATCTCGTTCCATCGACTTCCCGATCTGAAATTCAACGCAAGGCTCCGCATGCTGATGTAACCTCAGCTCGACGAAAACCTAATAACCTAAGCGAGACAGACAAATGGAGAGAATTATAAGACTTGATAAGATAGCATTCACCTGTGGATCTTGAGGGATGAACGATCGGCAATGAGGACGGAGGTGCAGGACAGCTTGGTAGAGGCCGATCCCCTCCATTCCTCCACCGTGATCGACGACACAGTGTCAGTGGAGGAGACGGGAGAAGCCGGGGGCGCCATGAGGTGGGGGTTGACCAGTTCGCCTCTCTTCTCCCGATCTCCAGCGCCTCCTTTTGATTCGTCTAAATATACCACGAAGGCCTGCGCTCAGGCGACTTGGACCAAACACTCGAGTCGAACCCGGTCTATCGCAGCTCGGATGAAAATGAGATGACCGCTCGATAAAAAGTATGCGACCAAGAGTCCGATTTCCCGATTCTGATCTCCAAAATCACAGCCGTCACATTTCTCACCCAACCTCATCATCGTCGCTCGTAATCGTGCTTTTACTGGAATACAGTAGGAAAACACAGCGGGTACCCACATCAATCCTCATGTTTTGTTTTGGTAATTTAGGCGGGTTGGAAATTATGTCAGCAACTTCGCTCCGACAAAATTTTGTTTTCCGCTATAAATACGAGAGAAAAGGATGCCGAGCCGCATGCCCAGTTTAATTCTCATCTTCATCCGCGGAGCTGAGAAGCGCCTCGTCTGATCGTAGTCGGAGCAGAGGAGGTTCGAAACCCTAGTGTTAGTTTCTTGATTAATTCTTCTCACTCTGTGTTCCTTTTTGGCGCTTTGATAGCCTCCTGAATCGGAAGGTGCCAGGTATGGAGCCCTAGTTTTAGATCTATTTTTCTCATCTTCATCTGCCGAACGAAGAAATACCTCGTTTGATCGTAGTCGGAGTAGAGGAGGCACTTTGATAGCTGAGTTCAATTCTCATCTTAATCTGCCGGGCGAAGAAGCGCCTCGTTTGATCGTAGTCGGAGCAGAGGAGGCGCTTTGATAGCCTAGTTTAATTCTCATCTTCATCATCCGAGCGAAGAAGTGCCTCGTTTGATCGTAGTCGGAGAAGAGGAGGTACGAAACCCTAGTGTTAGTTTCTTGCTTAATGCTTCTCCTTCTGTGTTCCTTTTAATTAATTTATTTATTTATTTTGGTGCTTTGATAGCCTCCTCCGGAAAGGTTGGAACGGTCAACCGTCGACCTCGCCTCAGCCTCATAAGATTGAGTGAGAGGATAAATCACGGAGGCTCATGATTCTCGACGGTGAACAATATATGTGGTGGGCAAGACCGCGTGGGGTTATCGGATGTCGAAAGAGTTTTAGACTCTTAGGATGATCATTATCTTATCCGTAAACTCACGCCTTAACTACTCACGCCTGGGAGTTGTTTTGATAGCTTCTTAAAATGGAAGGTGAGAGCTATGAAGCGTTAGTTTTAGATCTATTATTCTCATCTTCATCCGGTGAGTGAAGAAATGCCTCGTTTGATCTAGTCGGAGAAGAGGAAGCGCTTCATCATTTCAAATTAAGTTCTAGTTATTCGATTCATATTAGGAGCACAAAAACATTTAATTTTGCTGAGTTAACTTTTGTGCTAATATGTTAGAAAAAGAGGATAAAAAAGTAATAGGAGGTGAACACTGAACAAGAGGGATCATAATTTTTCACACAACTCATTAATAATTAAGTAGTCTATTTATAAGTTATTTTCAGAACCATTAACTCCACAATTATCTCCTACTAACTCCACTACTATTAACCATAAACTCTACTATTAAATATAAATACATGACAACTTTTTTATCCACTATCATCGTACTTCAAAAACATTGAATCTAGACACTCCACCGCTAATTGTCAACTCATCGATCCACTAATTAATAATTTTGAATTATTTATCAACACTCTCCCTTATTCAAAATTACAAACACCAAGATGTGATCTGAAATAAACAAATTTGTTTCTTGGAAATGACTTTGTCAAAATATCAAATCACTTGTTCATGTGTATTGCAATACTTCAATTCAATTTTTTATTTGCAACTAAGTCTCGAATGAAGTGTAGACGAATATCAATTTTATATTCAATGGTTGAATATAAAATTGTATGCAGACTTAGTTTTTTCCAAAGTGTTGCTTTTTGTAGACTATCGAAATGTGGATCTTCTTCTCCTTCTTGTTCTACCTCCTTGGCCAAACCAACATCTTGTTGCTAGCACCATACGATTTCAGTTCCTCATCAGATAGAGTTGTAGTAGCTTGCTTCTTTGAACTCCATGAAATTACTCCTAACCCAAGATTGAAAACATTGGTTGAAGTGCTCTTTCGATCATCCACTAAACTTGCCCAATCATTATCAGTGAATCCACAGAGATTGAATTTTAAAACTTTTGTATACTAAATCTCATAATCTACGGTTCCAACAATATAGCGTAAAATTCATTTTGCTGCTCCAAGATGATGCCTTTGTGGGATTTTGTATGAATCTTGAAACTACACCAACAGAGAAAGTAATATCCGGTCTAGTATGAATTAAATAAATCAAACCTCCAACTAAACTTCTAAAAATTTTTGCATTGGCTTTCTCTGAACCATCTTCTAATTGCAACTTCTCATTTATATTCATGGGTGTAGTGGATGGATTACAATTAAATAAACTAAACCTTGTAAGAAGATCTATTACATTTTTTCTTTGTGAGATTAAAATTCCTCTAATTTCTTGCTTCACTTCAAGACTAAGAAAATAATGTAACAGTCTCATATCTGACATCTCAAATTTCTTCATCATATTAGACTTAAACTCAACTAAAAGAGAGTCAGAGGAACTCATATATATTATGTCATCGACATAACGACAGACAATAATATAATCATCTTTACCTTTCTTCTTCACATAAAGAGTGGGTTCATTTTCACTCCTTAAGAAATCATTCTGTCGAAAGTAGCCATCAATCTTGCTATACCATACTCGTGGGGCTTGTTTTAACCCATAGAGTGTCTTCTTCAATTTGTTCACCTTTGCCTCTTTGCCTTTAATAAAGCCTTTGAGTTGAGCTACATAAACTTCTTCTTGCAACTCTCCATTTAGAAATGTAGATTTGACATCAAATTAATAAACAGGTCAATGTAATTGTGTGGCTAATGCTAAAATAATTCTCACAGTTTCAAATCGAGCGACTGAAGAAAAAGTTTCTTCGAAATCAATACCTTGCTATTGTGAATACCCTTTTGTCACGAACCGAGCCTTATGTTTTTGAATGGTTCCATCAGCATGATATTTGGTTTTAAATACCCACTTAAGGACAATTACATTCTTGCCTTCGAGTAGATTCACCATCTTCATGTATCATTTTTATCAATTGCTATCATCTATTCTTTCATTACTTTTTGTCATTCTTCCTTTGTTATCGCTTCTTCGAAACTTATACGATTTATAACAAAGAGAGCAAATTGACTTGATTCATAAATTTCTCTCAATGATCTAACCTTTATTAGAGGTGATTCATCAAATGATTCTTGCAAGTGCAAGGAGGATGAACTATTACTTATTGAATTTGATGGCAAGGAAGATGTTGAACCTAAAGGAGATGATTAAACGTCTTCAATTGTTGGTGATTTATCCTCAATTGGAATATAACTTGAGTCTCTTCACCTTGTTTATTCCAATTTCAACTTGAATCTTCATCAAAAATAACATCTCTCCTTATAATTAATTTGCCGCTAAGAGGATTATATAATTGATATGCTTTGGATTGATTGCAATATCCAACAAAAATGCATTTCTCAGATTTCTTTTCAAGTTTATGGCGAAATTGAGAATTTATCGAAGCATACGCAATACAATCAAAGATTCTCAAATGGTTTACCGATGATTTTATGCCTCGTCATGCTTCATATGGTGTGTGATTCAAAATCGCCCTTGTTGGAGAAATATTCAATAGGTAAATAGATGTTTCCACTGCCTCAACCTAGAAAATATTTGGAAGTCCTCTAATATTCAGTAAGTTTCTAGCCATTTCTACAATTGTCCGATTTTTTCGTTCAGCTACATTATTTTGCTCCGATGTATAAGGCATTGTTAACTCCCTGTGGATACCATATTCTTCACATAAATGACTAAATTTTTAGATAACAAATCACCTTCTCGATCTGTGCGGAGAGTCTTTATTAAGATATCCTTTTGATTTTTCACAAGTATCTTGAATTTTCTGAAATTTTCAAAACTCTTCAACTTGTCTGTTAGAAAATAAACCCAACTCATTCGGATAAAATCATCAATAAATAGCAAAAAATATTTACTGCCACCAAATGATATGGTTCTCATAGGTCCACATAAGTCAACATGAATTAACTCAAGATATTCTAAAGCTCTCCAAGATTGCCCACTTGGAAAAGACTTTCTAGTTTGTTTTCCATAGATGTACCATTCACATAAATCAAGAAAATTAATTTGAGGCAATCCAAAAATCATATCTTTCTCGCTTAAAATTTGCATGCCTTTAATGTTAAGATGCCCATATCTCAAATGTCACATCTTGGATTCATTGTCTCCACTAGCAATAAGAGCTTGGTTTCCTACATTATTAGCCCTCAAGGCTAGCCCAGTTGATAAGTGCAAAGGGATAACTCTTAGGTGGGCAGGAGTCAATTCCCGAGGAGGTCATTGATGGCATGCTCGGAGGCTCGTCGGCTCCCATGTCCCCGGATTAAAATTTTCACTAATGAAAAATAATCCGGATGGGATGAGTTTCCTAAGCTCAACCAATTCGTCGTCGTGCTAACGACTTGAGCGATCGCTTGAACAAACTAGTTGTTCGAGCAACAAAACTCTTCTAGTCGGTTAGCCGCGGAAGAGACGACGGACGGATCGCCGATTTTTGTGTTTATCTTCGGGATCCATGATTATACAAATACATATGGATGTAGACATGTATAATCAACACATACAAACATATTAATAAGAACATGCAAAGATCAATAATAAAACTTGTAAAACTTTTATACCTCTCGATCTTCTATCGTATGTCCTAACCTCCTTGTAGACTTCGTGTGGGCGAAGATCCTCCACAAGTTGAAGCTTCCTAGATCTTCTTCAATCAAAAGAAATAAGAACTCTCCTTCCCTTCTTGCTTGAGCCAACCACCAAGCCACAAAAGCTTGTTGCCGTCGGCCCCAAGAAAAGAGAGAACAAGATGGCCAACCAAGGAACCAAACAAGGGAACAATCCCTAGCTCCTAGTGTCGCCGGCCAAGAGGAAAAAGGATGAGAGAAAGACCGGCCAAAGGGGAGCAATAGAAGACCCTACAACCCCTTTGTGCCGCCGACCCTAGAGGGAGTGAAGATGTCACGCCCCGAGAGTATGCCGTGCCGAAAAGCAAACGGACGGCATCTCCCCTGTACGTGGCAACATATCGGGTTAATACAAGGCCCGTAGGCCCACAACAATAATATGATATACGCAGATATCATCATATCAAACATAATAAACACAGCGGAAACATACAACAGATAAAACAATATACAATGACTCAACTGTGCACTCCGGAGTGACTTGACACAACAAGAAACATCATAGAAGCCACATCGAAAGCCAAATACATACAACACGTCCGTATATCACAGATACGGAAACAATACAAGCTAAAACCACAAAACGACAATCCACACAAATACAACAGTGCGGATTAAATATCCATCCGTCCGGTGTGAGATGGGATCAATTTGGCGAGCTCGAGCGTCAAGGAATCTTCTACATTACAGGCGAAGAAGCCCGGTCCGGGTGGTGAGTATAAACTCAGGGGTAATATATAGAAAGTACATGAACAACATATAAGGATAGATTTACAAGTATACATGTGAAGATCTACGGTGTATACATGAGTCCAATAGACATACGATCCTAAGCATAGTAATGTCGGTAATTACAGATATGTCCTACTCATAGCATAAATCAATCGATCAATCGACGTAGTAATGTAATGCGTGACGGATCATTCCTCCATATGATAGATCATCCCGAGCAGTATACTATAACATAACCATATAACGTATCTGTGTCAAACCCATACCTCACAATACTCGTATATATAAAATATATGATCACCGTATAATAACCCTCTGCAACCCAATGACATGATGCTAATCAAATGCATATAATATGCGAATCAACGCATGTATCATGCTCAACCCATAGCGATAAATAAAATGCAAATGGCATGTATCATGATGTACAAGCATGTGCAGCATAGCTCAATCAAATGCAGATTCACGGGCATATGTAAAACATATATCAAATACATGCATACATATATATCGGATGCATATGCATGGTCATGTCTGCGGACCGTCGACCACGACCCAGTGGCGGTGTACGACGACAACTAGCCCGACTCGGTGCCACCACTCGGTGGCCGAAGGTTGGGTAGTATGGTGAGTAGTGTATAAGCGTAAAAAGCTAACTACTCCTAGGGGCCTGCTCGCAGCCATCCTACCCATGAGTAGACAAGCGCGCACACAGGACAAGACTCACACAACCCACCGTCTATAGTGGGCGAGTGCTAACACCACTCCTGCGGTGGCGGTGCGCATCTCCGGCTACCACCATCCATAGTGGCGTAGCGCGGCACATCCAATGCTCGCCCTCAACCACCTGCTACCACTATCCCGAGTGGCAGGGAGGCGGGATGGTGACTTGCTCTCAATCCACAAGGGAGACCCGGTCAGCGGCATGCATGCAATGTGATGATGCATAGCTCCATACATGTATCCTCGCGACACTCCCTATCCCACGGGAGTCTGGTCAACTAAAGTCAACTATGCAAGGACTACAATCCATAAGACTCTCTCTATCGCATAAAGAGTCATACTCATCTGACAAACAACCACGCTAAGACCTCTAGTCAGTAGCGATATACAATCGACCATCCATATAACCATACACAGGCATACAATCCTTATGGATATACCATCACACTAGGACTTCTAGTCCATGGTCACATACGGCAACCATACAATTATCTATGCACAGACAACTAGATCCATCATAAATTCACCACTAATACGGATATGATATAACAATCGACTCCATAATCCAAACCATCACCTAACCTAGTGATGTAACAAGATAACCCAATCAAGTCACAAAGATAACCCTAACCACATGTACTTCTTGAACATCTATCGGCTAATACATAATAGGGTTTATAGTTCTATCCGTGCTAGATAATCAATAGAGTAACAGTATATATATCTCAAAGGTCAAGCGGTACAAGCATATGATTAAATATGAGTGGATCTAAGGTAAAGCGGTATATACATACATCCAAGATCATGCATCGAATTGATCAAAATTACCGGACCAGGTAGATATTACCCACCTGATATGTAAACCACCAGTCATCTTCACGTCCGCAAATCTATCTCAAATCAAGATCCTGAAATCAACATCCTTGGTTAACTTCACCAGTACCACTTCTTGCCTGATTCCGTATCTAATCAGATCAAACAAACATTAAGGCAAGACCAATTCCATCCGATACAAGATACCACAGCTATTTATTCACTTATCCTAAACAAGTATCCACATCAATTGATCTATCCATTTTCTTAATCACCTATGTAGATCATCACAAGAAGTAACAACCTTCCTCCACTAGCTGTTAATAACAACCCAATAACCACACAACAATGACATAATATCCATATCAAATACAAATCATAACTTTCAATTTCAAGCTTACCCATCCGAGCCTTGCTTCCATCGCTTCGTTGATCCACATTCCCCTTAACGATTCACTGCCCAATTTCACTATCTTCTCGCCTTATACACATCCAGCATTCCTTAGCTCCACCTTGATCACACATACAAGGAAATCAATCAAAATCCCAGCTCGGAATGTCCTCAACCTTGGAAAGCGAGTATAAACTCGTGTTCCGACAACACACAAATCCAGTTTACTAGTTGTTGTGAACAAAATCACACCAAAACCTACCTTGCAATCCAGCTCACACCAATTCCCCTTTTCAATCTACTCTCCTAGCTACGGCAGCAACCGGCGAAGGTAGCTCACCGGCGAGGCAAGCTACGGTAAACCACTACAGCAGTGCTAAGAAGAATTTCTCGTTGCCGCGTCAGATCCGACTTCGGCGGCATGAGGTGGCGATGATAAGCGTAAGGCGTAAGAAGCGAGAACCCAATCAATCGAATAGCTCACCGAAGCGGTATGCAATCCAATCCGAGTGGTTTGGATCGGAGAAACGGAAGAAGTCTGAGAGGCACCAACGCATCAGGCCGCGATGTGCTCTGAGAGAAATAGAAATAGGGATCCGGGTCGAGGAGTGGCAAGAATTGCGGTTGGAAATTGGTCGTCGCCATGCTCGGGAGTTGGCGATCGCTCGGCGATGCTTGAGAGAAGGAGGAGTGGCGAGACTCTCGGCGAGACAGAGGCGCCAAATCGAAAGAAATAGAAGTAAGCGGCGATGGAGATTGGCGGCGCGTGGCGACCACTAGAGGAATTGGCTACCGCGCGTCAAAGGACAAAGGAGAGCTCGCGTCGCGTCGCGGAAGACTGCCGAAGAGAAGAGAAGATTTGCGATCGGGGGAGAAGAAACTGCGGCAACCGGATCAGATCGGATTCGTTCGGCAGCTTTTAAACACCGTTCGAGTGATTTGGCTAGCCCAACCCAAATCCAACCCAATCCTGATTTGGGTTAAGCTCAACTGGTTCGGCCCAATCAGCCCAAGCCCAAAGCCCAATTTCATCCCAAGCCCTAAATCCAGCCCAATTAATCCCCTAATGAATCACAATTAATTAAAGGGTTTAATCCATATAATTAATTTTTTTTTTTTTTTTTTTCATACTTTACATTCTCCCCCACTTATAAAAATTTGGTCCCCAAATTTCCGTCTTATATACTTGTACGATGTGTCAAGATAACCATCTCAAGTATCCGGAGAAAAGTCACCTCTCAAGTGACTAAGTGGGGTACTGAGCTCGAATATTACATTCCGGCTCTTATATACACTCTCAATCAATCTATTACAGGGTAAATCATTGTATCAAAGTGGAGCTCTAAACTCATAACTGATGGAAGACTTTGCCAGAATCGTAAGGTGAATCATGAATCACTATCAGAAATGATACTCAAGGATACTCCATGGATATAATTCCATCAAGCGATCCAACGAAATTTATCTTACGGCTCGGAAGAAAATGAGTAGATCTAGCTAATCGATCATCGACTACCCAAATCCGATCAAGTCCTTTCCGAATTCTAGATAATCTCCCAGCACAGTCTAACGTACTAGGCTCCCACTTCATCACGGTACGTAACCCTACCGATCACAATATTCCACCTTTGCTTGTTGGCATACCCAACATCAAACTACGTAATCAACCGTGTCCCACATATCGTTCACCAACCGAACGCTCAATACTCACTATTTTCGGATACACTCCGAATAAATCTTCACTCTCGAATGAAGAGTCTCCTGAAACAACTCTTCTTAAAGTGAAATGCAACTCTGTAACCCACTATTCTCCTCGGAAAACGGAGAATTACTTCCTCACAAGAGAAACCAATCTACTGTTCCAAAATTCATTATATTACCCAGAACTGAAAGTAACTGGAAGACTATAATGACTAATCTCGCTGGTTTCTCAACCAGCATAAACATAATATACGTCCCATTCAACGACATTGGAATCGCTCCTAATCCCTAAAATGATGCCTCTGCGTACAATACCCTTCCATCCATATCGGACGGATTAACTAACACGACAGCGAGTCGGTCACCATCTAGGCCACGAAACCTAGCTTCACAAACTTTCAACCGGTGATTTCCATCACCTTCTTGGTCTAACAAGTCGAGGTATAGTATCGCTAGAACATTCTATCCTCATCTCTGGTAAACACCAAATCAATCTAGGGAAACATAACTTCCCTTAAGATCGTGAATATATCTCAAAAATATATCCTCCACATATATGATGACAATCGATCTCAAATACTCCAAGAGTACTTGATTCCTCAAATCCATGAACGACTAAATCGTCGATAAGTCTAACGACATTATCAACATCTCCTAAAATTCATACCAAGTATGAAATGTCGTCTTCTACACACTGGCATCCTTTTACTTTATGCTAATGATAGCTCAATCATCACACCGAACATCGATATTCAGAGTGACCCTCCAATCGTAGACCAACCCTAGGATATACACAGGTGTCATTTAGCTGATCTAAAAGATCATCTATCCACAACGAAGGATATTCATTCTCAACTACTACATTCCAATCATCGATAATCGATGTATAAACTCAAGGTTTGACTCTCTTCTAACAAAGAGTTACCAGTCTTCTCAAGAAGAAACACTGAGGCAGATAAATCTCCCATAGTGTTTAGCAACACTGATACCCTTAAAATCATCTCCCGGTATGAGGTCCCCAATATCAGGACTATTCCCGAAATCACCTCAATCGCATATTCCACTTGCCCATGCAGTGACCAGCCCGAGAGTTCATCCGTAACTACATCCGAATACTCTCGAATTATACATACATCCGAGAGTCCTAGTATACCAACGCTCCAACAATCCAACTATCCGTAAGGATATGTCTATAGTGGAGGTATTTCTAGCAAAGGCTAAAGGTATCCCTTGACTTCTTGGTTGCTGGTCAACATCTCACCTGACGATAGAGACACCACCAACCCACAAGTCGATATATAGGAATCCTTCTAATCCTATATAAGAACGTTCAAGATAAAGATACCTGTAAACTACCAGTATCTCTCGATATATCCACAAATAGTATAACCTAAAATAATACCCCGAAGGACCGATCCTTCGGTCTTCTATACTTCTTCTCGAGTAATATATAAACTTATCCAACATCTGTTCTGGACGACTGCGCTCATGTAGATGCAAAGACTATCATGGAGAAACTGAAGTCAACTGCTGAACCTGAAGTACAAACTGATGCAACTGCAGTGGAGATGGTAAACACTATTGTACTAGCAAAGGTACACATCCGGCTGAAAAAAAAATACTGAAGGACTGTAAACATCATAGCACGCTCCATCTCTGTGAAAGGTATAGCTGCAACTGGAGAATACTGCATAGACACGACCATCGTCGTATACTCTCTCTCCTCTGTATAAATCATAATCCCGCCTGGGAAGGTAACTGCTGCTGTCGTCTGGGAAGGTAACAGTTGTTGTCTGATCGTCTGAGTCTTCTAAGAGGTCTTCGGCTGATACTGCTGAGTAACTTACTTCTTCCGGATGAAAGTATCAAATAGCTTCAACTATATCTGGGGTAGTAGATCACTGCTGATGTGATAACCTAATCTTCTGTAATAATCTCGGCTTTCGAGGTTGTGGATCATCCGCTCGAAAGCATCATCCATAGTCTTCAAATGAATCTTCAAAATACATATTCTTCTCATAGATACCGGCTGCTTATAGCAGAAATAGATACAATGGTCCATCGGATAATCTGACTCTGTGTCTCGTCGTAACCCGCACTGCACAGACATAATCTCCTTTCGGAGTCTTTCCTCTGAGTTCAGGATAAACACGAGAAGGCTCGACAATGCAATCGGTCTTCTATGATCGAAAAACTCTCCAATAGTCGCTCGTGACTCACGACTTTAATCTTGCTCCTTTTTGTCAAACATTGGAGACTTCAATTCCAATAATTTGACTTGCAATATCGCTTATCAAATCTCCATTTCTTTAAAACACTTACTATGGAGTCATTTCTATACACATGACTCGTCTAAGGACTTCCGGTAGGATCTGGTAGGAGATCCAAACATCGATCAAGATGTCAACCGATAACTGTGGGTGGCTAAAAACCAGCAATCACATTCTTGGGCTATTAAATGGTCGTAACTTTCGCAAGTCTAACGACTCTGCATGGTACTTCCATTACCAGCGATCACCAAGAATTCCTTGACAATAAGTCAAAGAAGATGGACGTGGGGAAAATACTATCTCACAACATCAACTGAGTGACTAAGTGATTCATTATTTCGTAGGTTACTTTCTATCTCTTCCACCAAATCTGCAGCTAAATCCGGATAATGGTATTACACTAACACTACTATCTTGTATAACCCAGTCAAGTACTCCAAAAGTACTCCTAAATGTTATACAACCTAGAATAACCAACTCAGTGGATCAAAATCCCTATGAATATCTCCAAACTAATCCTCTACTATCCGTGATCCGCAAGAATAGTATACTCGCTTAGTCCATTACCCCAGGTAATGATCTAACTAACATAATTAGTGAAAATCTTAGACCGTAATCCTTAATCTCCACAATAGATGTGACTACCTAAACTTTCCGACTATCAGATCGGCCTCAAAGGTAATTACCTTTTCGACAAAGCAGTACATGTCTAATAATCTCAATATATCGCTCTCGTGGTCAACTCAAACCACTTGCGTAATACTAACCAATATCCTAGTCAAGTCATCCATGTTATAAGCAACTAAATGCATAACCAATGTAAGGATATGTAATAATCAATAACATACCTTAATCCTTGTAGCTCGGAGATGTCCGCAACAGCCAGATCCCAGAACTCACAAAACCAAGACCGAGTAAAGCAAAACTCGATGTCCGAATGAAATCAAATCCAAAAATGGACTTCGCAACCTAGGGCTCTGATACCAATAAAATTGTCACGCCCCGAGAGTATGCCGTGCCGAAAAGCAAACGGACGGCATCTCCTCGACGTGGCAACATATCGTTAATACAAGGCCCGTGAGGCTAATAAATAATATGATATACGCAGATATCATCATATCAAACATAATAAACACAGCGGAAACATACAACAGATAAAACAATATACAATGACTCAACTGTGCACTCCGGAGTGACTTGACACAACAAGAAACATCATAGAAGCCACATCAAAGCCAAATACATACAACACGTCCAGATATCATGATACGGAAACAATACAAGCTAAAACCACAAAACGACAATCCACACAAATACAACAATATGGATTAAATATCCATCCGTCCGGTGTGAGATGGGATCACCGCGAGCTCAACGCCCAAGGAATCTTCTACTCGTTATCCTGGCGAAAGGAAGCCTGTGGTCCCGGTGGTGGTGAGTATAAACTCGTGGGTAATATATAGAAAGTGCATGAACAACATATAAGGATAGATCTACAAGTATACATGTGAAGATCTACAGTATACAAAGATGAGTCCAATAGACATACAAATTCTAAGCATAGTAATCGTAATTACAGATATGTCCTACTCATAGCATAAATCGAATGATCAATCGACGTAAAGTAATGCAACGACTGACGGTCTCATCCTCCATATGATAGATCATCCCGAATGTATACTATAACATAACCATATAACGTACTAAGTCAAACCCATACCGACCAATACTGTACATATAAAAGATAATGATCACCGTATAATAACCCTTCCTGTACCACCCAAATGACATGATGCTAATCAAATGCATATAACAGTCTGAATCAACGCATGTATCATGCTCAACCCATAGCAGTAAATAAAATGCAAATGGCATGTATCATGATGTACAAGCATGTGCAACAGTCATAGCTCAATCAAATGCAGCATCTCACAGCATATGTAAACATATATCAAATACATGCATACATATATATCAAGAATGCATACGCATGGTCATCTCATGGACTCCCAACCACGACCCCAGAGTGGCTGGGGTGGCACGACAATGACAACTAGCCCGACTACCGCCACCACTCGAGTGGCCGAGTCGGGTAGTATGACCGAGTAGTGTATAAGCCGCAAAAAGCTAACTACTCCTAGGGGCCCTCGCCGCAAGCCACGCGTCCCTACCCATGAGTAGACAAACGCCGACACAGTGACAACAAAGACCTCACACAACCACTGCCTATAGTGGGCGAGCACACACCACTGCACTGGGCCAAAGCATCTCCCTACCACCATCCATAGTGGCCGAGCAGACATCCAATGCTCGCCTCAACCTCGCTACCACTATCCCGAGTGGCCGGGAGGTGGATGACGACGACTTGTCTCAATCCACAAGGGAGACCTACCAACAAAGATGCATGCAATGATGATGATAGCTCCATACATGTATCCTCGCGACACTCCCTATCCCACGGGAGTCTTGGTCAACTATATGTCAACTATGCAAGGACTACAATCCATAAGACTCTCTATCGCATAAAGAGTCATACTCATCTGACAGACAACCACGCTAAGACCTCTAGTCAGTAGCGATATACAATCGACCATCCATATAACCATACACAGGCATACAATCCCTATGGATATACCATCACACTAGGACTTCTAGTCCCTGGTCACATACGAGCAACCATACAATTATCTATGCACAGACAACTAGATCCATCATAAATGCACCACTAATACGGATATGATATAACAATCGACTCCATAATCCAAACCATCACCTAACCCTAGTGATGTAATACAGTAAACCAATCTGAAGTCACAAAGATAACCCTAACCACATGTACTTACTGAACATCTATCAGCTAATACATAATAGGGTTTA
This sequence comes from Wurfbainia villosa, assembly GCA_025175895.1. Taxonomy (NCBI): domain Eukaryota; kingdom Viridiplantae; phylum Streptophyta; class Magnoliopsida; order Zingiberales; family Zingiberaceae; genus Wurfbainia; species Wurfbainia villosa. Next base: position 23,415,776 of record CM045991.1, on the reverse strand, counting down.
TAGTTCCTATCCGTGCTAGATAATCAATGAGTAACAGAGTATATATATCTCAAAGGTCAAGGCAGTACAAGCATATGATTAAATATGAGTGGATCTAAGGTAAACAGGTATATACATACATCCAAGATCATGCACTGGAATTGATCAAAAGACTGTAGATATTACCCACCTGATATGTAAACCACCAGTCATCTTCACGTCCGCAAATCTATCTCAAATCAAGATCCTGAAATCAACATCCTTGGTTAACTTCACCAGTACCACTTCTTGCCCTGATTCCGAGTATCTAATCTGTATCAAACAAACACATTAAGGCAAGACCAATTCCATCCGACAGTCACAAGATACCACAGCTATTTATTCACTTATCCTAAACAAGTATCCACATCAATTGATCTATCCATTTTCTTAATCACCTATGTAGATCATCACAAGAAGTAACAACCTTCCTCCACTAGCTGTTAATAACAACCCAATAACCACACAACAATGACATAATATCCATATCAAATACAAATCATAACTTTCAATTTCAAGCTTACCCATCCGAGCCTTGCTTCCATCGCTTCGTTGATCCACATTCCCCTTAACGATTCACTGCCCAATTTCACTATCTTCTCGCCTTATACACATCCAGCATTCCTTAGCTCCACCTTGATCACACATACAAGGAAACTGAATCAAAAATCCCAACTGCTGGCCGGAATGTCCTCAACTCGGAAAAGCAGAGCCATAAACTCGGTGTTCTTGTGACAACACACTAGCTTTACTAGTTGTTGTGAACAAAAATCACACCAAAACCTACCTTGCAATCCAAATTCACACCAATTCCCCTTTTCAATCTACTCTCCTAGCTACGGCAGCAACCGGCGAAGGTAGCTCACCGGCGAGGCAAGCTACGGTAAACCACTACAAGCAGTTGCTAAGAATTTCTCGCTGATTCAGATCCGACTCGGCAAATGAGGCTGGCGATGATGAAAGCGTAAGGCAGAAGAACAGAACCCAATCGGAATAGCTCACCGACGGCAGGCGGCTATGCAATCCAGCGGCTGGCGATTTGGATCGGAGAACGGAAGAAGCTGCTGGAGAGGCACCAACGCATCCAGCGGTTGCGGTGCTCGACGGAGAGAAATAGAAATAGGGATCCGGTCGAGGAGGCGGCAGCAAATAATCGCGGTTGGAAATTGTCGTGGCGCCGCTCGAGTCGCCGGCGATCGCTCGCGATGCTTGAGAGAAGGAGGAGTGGCGAGACTCTCTAGACAGAGCAGCTCAAATCGAGAAAGAAATAGGAAGTAGTCGGCGATGGAGATGGTGGCGATCGGCACGCGTGGCGACCACAGCGGCTAGAGGAATTGGCTACCGGCGTCGGCGATCAAAGGACAAAGGAGAGCTCGCGGCGTCGCGTGCGATCGGGAAGACTGCGACGGCGAAACGAAGAAGAGAAGATTTGCGATCGGGGGAGAAGAAACTGCGGCAACCGGATCAGATCGGATTCGTTCGGCAGCTTTTAAACACCGTTCGAGTGATTTGGCTAGCCCAACCCAAATCCAACCCAATCCTGATTTGGGTTAAGCTCAACTGGTTCGGCCCAATCAGCCCAAGCCCAAAGCCCAATTTCATCCCAAGCCCTAAATCCAGCCCAATTAATCCCCTAATGAATCACAATTAATTAAAGGGTTTAATCCATATAATTAATTTTTTTTTTTTTTTTTTTTCATACTTTACAGAAGAGGAGAAGAGGCTAAGGAAGAAATCTTAGGGTTTCTTATATCTTTGTGCCGCCAACCACAAGGGGATAGAGCCGGCCAAGCAAAGAAACCTAAACCCTAATTCTTGATCCTTATTGTGCCGCCCCCTTAGCCTCCCTTTTATAGAACTTAGGAGAAAGTTGGTTTTTGATGAGGTGGCCAAAAAATTAGGAACTAATTCCTAATTATTCTTGCCTCCCAAGGTAGCAAGGAATTAGTAAAAAAAAAAAAATTTCTACCTCCTCTAATCTTGCCGCCCAAGGTGACATAGAAAATAGAATTTTTTTTTTACCAATTCTAATCTTGAAATTTTTTTTTAACTAATTCAAATCTTGCCGCCTAAGGTGGCATAGAATTAGGAAATAAAATTTTTTTATCAATCTTTAAACTTGCCGCCCACCTCATCCAACCTCTCCTCTCCCTTTCCTTTCCTTTCCCTCCCCTTTCCTTTCCCTCCCCTTTCTTTTCCTTCTATTCTTATATCTAGGCTTCATGAGGATTATATTAGGCTACGATAGGGACCATGAGGAGGAGTTGGATCTTGGTCACCCGATGGATCGGAACCACACAAACTTGATCCATTAATGATGTTCCATTCTACTAGAGGATCATCATTGAATTACCTCACCAACCCCCATAAATTAATATGGGCTCCATACATTATTTGTACATCCATCTCCCCGTGTTTAAGATATCGAATGTCCGTCAATTAATTGATTTACTGACCATCAATCAATTAACATCTAACTCCTCGAGTAGTACCACTCAACCTTATCATCATGTTGACTAAGTCAACCTACAAGGTTTACATGATGAACCTTATGAGCTCCTCAAGGGGACATCATCAACCTAATATATAGAACACGGTTTCCTCCTATAATTAACGGCACATCATGTAAATAATATCATTTCCCAACTTACCGGACATATTGATTTAATCCATATAAATCTCACCCTTTGGTAAATCAAAGAAATAAATACTAAGTACATGTGCCCGTTATTATATCGGGATTAAGAGCATGTACAACATAATATCCGAGGTCCGAATCAATTATGTAGTCAGCAATAAATTGAATCACCTTTATGTCAGTCCTGCTCAATACACCTAAGTGTACTAGTGTAACTCTATGTTCAAGACAAACCAATACCAAGCTACACTACAACCATGCCAATGGTTTGTCCAAAATCATCTTGGTTGTGAGCCTCTACTTATATTCTACAAGGGACTGATAACATGATCTTCTGTGCCACACCAAGCACCATGTTATCTACAATGTAAAGTATTAGACAATATGTACACATATAATAAATATAAAGTGCAAACAATGATCATGTGATTCTTATTTCAAAATAAAAATGTTCATACAAAAGAACTAGGCTTTCAGTATACATCCCAACAGTCATGACTTTGGACTATCGATTGATCCCCTCATTTGCACTTGTCACATGGATTCCTGATTTACTTCCTCCACCGGTAGGGGCAACCAAAGGGAGCCACTAATGTGGCGGTTCCATATTTGGTTTCCTACATTAGAGATCTTAAATGGAAACATCTTATTTTCGGTTATTTGCACACTAATAAGTGATGGACGAGAGTCCTTGTTAGTAATAATGCAAACTCCATTATCAAACAAAATTGTATAACCACCCATCATCAATTGTACAACACTTAATAAATTATGTGTCAAATTAGGAACAAAATAAACATTGTAAAGTAGTTTCAATTTACCATTACTAGTCTCCATGGCAGTAGTGTCTTTGCCTTCGACTTATATCTGCTTATTATCTTTATTATCTCCAAGTCTTACTAGCATCTTTTGTGACTCATCAAGCTCTTTAAATAATGATTTATTGTCAGTCATGTGATTTAAACATCCACTATCCAAAAACCAAACATCATCTTGAACTTCTTTAGAATGAAAATGAACCATAAACAACTTACTTTTCTTCTTTCACATAATTGGTTTGTTAGTCATTTCTGCATTTTGTCTTAATATGCCCATATCTTTTGCATCCATAACCTTGAATAGATTTTGTTCCATATTTGATCTCGACCTCTCTTCTCCATTAAAATAACCTCTTCCTCTACCTATGTCATTGTCCTTAGTATGAAAACCTCCTCTTCCATTGAGTCCTCTTTTTCTATCTCCCTCTTTACTTGAGAAGCCTAAAATGTTTTTTCTTCATTCTTTTCAACTGATCTATTTCGCATTGCCTCATGAGCTTGCAAAGAACCCATTAGTTCATCAAAGGAGAAAATAGATAAATCTTTAGACTCTTCAATTGCAGTTGCTATGTAATCATATGTTGGAATCAAGTTTCATAAACTTTTAGAAACAATAATAGCATCAGTAATGTTTTCTCCATAAGATCTCATTTGATCGATGTTGAAATTACTCTAGGTAAGAAATCTCTTAAAGTTTCATTACCCTTCATAAGCAATGCCTCAAACTCACTTCGAAGAGTCTGAAGCACTTTGAAGGAGTTTTGGAATTCTTTTTGTAATGTTTCCCATGCTTCTTTTGAAGTTGTGGTCGTTGCAATTCTTGAGAAAATTGTCTCATGTATTGCTTGTTGAAGAAAGAACAATGCATTTGAATCGTTCTTCCTATTCTCCCTTAATCGGCTTTCATCGACATCCTTGTTAAAACCTCTCTCTATTAAATCCCAAAGATCTTGAGATCTAAATAGAGTCTTCATTTTAATACTTCCACTCTCCTTTGAAAATCGGAAGAAAGAGTTGAGACACTCCATTGATTGCCATTGGAACTTAAGACACCTTGAACCTCGCTCTGATACCGCTATTAGAAAAAGAGGCTAAGAAAGTAATAGGAGGTGAACACTAAACAAGAGGGATCATAATTTTTCACACAACTCATTAATAATTAAGTAGCCTATTTATATGTTATTTACACAACCACTGACTCCACTACTATTAACCATTAACTCTACTACTCTTAAATACATGACAACTTTTTTTATCCACTAATTGTCAACTCATCGATCCACTAATTAATAATTTTGAATCATTTATCAACAATTAATTTAACAAACACGATTTCTAGTGAAAATTATGTTCCTAAAATTGAATGATCATATTTCAACCGACACCCAGCATCATCTGTAACTCCGTCCTTGATAAATTAATTTTGTCGTGGCCGGTCTTAATTCCGGATAAAGAAAGAGGGTTACATTAGATTGACAGCTAGCATTAAACTCAGGTAAATGTTCAACCCAGTATCATCTGTAGCTAGATGGATGTTGTCATTTGGAGCTAATTCAGCAGATGTCTTCATGTAGGTTGTTCGCTTAGAAGTCTGAAGCTTTTCCAGGTAACGACGCTTTCCCGGTTTACCTGTTCGATGGTAGCATAAAATTCATACCCGCCGTCAAAAGTAATAATGTGTTCCGTTTCCTGGTTAATGGTTCTGTTAAATCTCATTGTTTGGTCAACAAGAAGCAAGTTTCATAGCTCAAATTCATAGTTTTCCGAATGCTAATTTAACATATAATGGATATGATATTCTTAGCATACAAAGATTTTGCTCATTGTACGGTCTTGTAAATTTGTGAAATGGATAAGTGATTTGGTAAAGCCCTAAAACTTACAACATGATCGCTCAAGTACCCGATCGTAAATCATTAAGACACTCGGTTAGAATATTCACTGAATAAGGCAATCCGGTTTTGTTACAATATTCATGGTCTATATCTGCAATGACTACCAAGGTGAAGACGACTGCCTCGTAAGCCTTACCTCCGTTCTTGTTGTTTATTACCTTTCGAAGTTGAAGAAGATTTACATATGGCTCTTCTCCCTCCACCTTCACTGGGAAAGAGTAAAGTTCATACTTTCGATGGTTGGCTATGTGTTAGGTTTGGAAATAAAATAAAACAAAAGATTTTCTCTCCCTTCCTTTAATTCCCCACGATGCAGCCATTCCTCACCATTCCCACGCACATGCCATCTCCTCTCTTCTTCTTCCTTCCCTCTTCTCTTCTTCCCCCGTTTTTTTTCCCAGCTGCTGCTCAACCCTTCCTCTTCTCAAGCACAGCAAGGCAGCCCTTCTACTTTCCCTGTTTTTAGACACTGCCCTAGTTTTCTTCTCCTCCTCTTCTCAAGCGCAGCGAGTAGCAACCCTACTCTTCTAGGGTTTCATTTGTTAACAACAACAGGCTTCTTGTTCTGTTGCTAGAGGTCATTCCGACGAATCGAGGCTGCCAACGAAGAGGAGAAAAGGTCTCTCTTCCTCTCTTTTCGTTTTCTAGCTATTTTATTATTGCATTCCTAGTGAACAACAACCCTAATTGTTGTCGTTGTTCCTTCCCCTTTACCTTGTTGTTCCTATATCACAGCAGCTTCGTTGAAGCTTGCTGAAACCAAGCAAGCTTCCAACAACAAAAGCATTAGGTAGAGGCTGTCATTGAAAAAGGGAAATAGATCTTTCTTCCCTTTTTGTTGTTTTAGCAGTGTTTCCTTTTGATTCCAGTAAGTAAGATGTATTCTTCAATTCCGGCACTAGAAGTATGTTAAGCAAATTCGATTCAATTAAATAAAGGTCTAAGTTAGGAATTTAGGGATTCGACCGAGTAATGTGATCAACAATGATCTAACAATTTTGAGACTTAGACAATGTTTAGAAATTATGTTATGATTCTTATTGTATATTATTTGAATTTTAAATCATTTTTATATTGTATTTGTAGATACGAGTTCGAGCGGAGCTCGGTGACCGACCGAGGTTCGATGACTTTTGCTATATATAGAGGTGGGTACATTCGATCCTTGGACTCTTTATGTTCCTTGTGCATGAATAAATGAGATAATTGATTTATTTATATTTGTATAATTGTTTCCAAAATTAGGGATAAAAATGATATTTAAAAATAGCGAAATGGGTAATAAATAATTAAAATGATAAAGGGTAAATAATTGATATTACTTTCTGTTCATATGCGGATTTTATATGGGGTAAACATGGGATGAGTTGTTTTACAAATTTAAATGGATACTCTGACCTACTCTTCCGTTGATACTTGTCGTTTATATTGCTTGACCTTCTTTACTCATGATTATTTCATCTGTTGATACTTGTACCTTTTAATGATACAACATGTACATATAACTCTTATGTTGATGATTAAATAACTTGAATTAAGTTGATCATGCATATTTATCATAAGATGTACACATATAGTTGAACAAGGGTGAAAAAGAATTAAAGTTGAATATTAAAGAAATGAATGAGAAAATTAAAAGTGAAACTCTGAGCCTAGCCTTATACCAGAGTACCTGACCCCCACTTGAGTAGTGGTAGCATGAGTTGCGCGTGGTCAGATTTTGCTTGCGCTTCAGCGCCTTATTGTTATTTCTTGTTGCATTCCACCGGTGATGAGGCTTTTAGCCTATACGTCAGATGACGTTATATACACTCAGATAATAGTGGCTCCAGTTATTCACTATTTAGTTGATTTCTCAGATTATTATTGATCTATCAGATTGTAGTTGATTTATCGGATTCACAGTATTGATAATGTTTATAAAGATGATATATACATATATATGTATGTATAAGAACTTGGAACAAATTAAAAGACTTAAAAACAGAAATGAAATAATAAATTGAAATTTTACAAGCTCCTTTGACCTCTTAAACAAAGATTAAATTCATGTACATCTTTCCTTATTACCCGCTTAGCAATCTGTGCTAATGTCTGTTTTCTTTGGCCTCCAGTTTTGCAGGCTCAAGCACCCTTTTGATAGTTCACTGATTTTGCTGTACATAGAGTCGCTCAGAGATATCGACCTACTGTCTTCCCGGTTTGGTTTCTATTTCGATGTACTTTGTTTTGTTTCGTCGATTTTCTATTTGGTTGTATTTCTAGCTTATGCTAAATCTATCTTCATTAATATAGATATTTTATGGAATTTTTGGAGTTTCTTGTATTATTTGACCCTTAGGTTTCCTTATTCATATACTGTCACCGAGTAGGGTACTGTTGGAGAATTGAGGCCGCTAGAGGGGGGGGTGAATAACGTTTGACCGTACGTAGATGGAATTCGTTCGCGATCGTCTCTACAAAACTTGTTATGCGCAGCGGAATAGAAATAATAAAAGCAATAACAAAAAGATACAATTACGAACACAAGGATATAACATGGTTCGGAACCGAACGGTTCCTACTCCACGGATTGAGCTCTAACGAGCTCTAGCGACGCCAATGCAATCACTAATCAATAAACTCCTTCTCGACAATAAGTCGGAGGCGGAGAAACCTCGTACAAACGTTTACAACAATAAACGAAAGAAATACAAACAAATACAAGTGAAAATGTAAAGAACGGATGAGCTTGAGGACCAAATCGCCTCACCAAAGCCCCAAAGAATTGATTATGAAATCCTCCACGAGCGCCATAAGTCTCAATCGATGCCATTGTCGTGAGACAACGGGCTCAATCCACGTCGGACAAGTTCCAACGGACTCTTGAAGTCGATCGCCAACATTAGCGCCGATCGCCAGCCGAGCCCACTGCCGGCCAAGCTACGATCGGCTCTGCGGTAATGCTCGACATTGGGTGACCGGTCATTCGGCCCTTAGCGATCATCGCTGCCGACACCGGCCGATCGCTCGATGAGCGATCGCAGAGCATTTCGGCTCTAACCCGGCAATAACTGTCGACTCAGGCGGTCCGAGCCCATAATGCCGGTCAGACCCAAACCTCAAAAATGAGGTTTTAACCCAAGTATGGTGCCCCCATACTTGCTAGACCACCCTTAGCCTAGACCTAAGCCTTCTAGCCACCTCCATCAGCCTCACGCATCTCGGATCCCTCCAAGTCATCCATGACTTGTTCATCCATCGCGCTAGCCTCTAGGTGCTTCCGTCGGCTATGTCATGCTAACGGTGTCTACACCGCCAAGGCACATTGGACTTATGCCTCCAAGACTCCGCTTGGACTTTACGCCGCCAACCATTGGACTTATGCTGCCAAGACTCCCGCTTGGACTTTACGCAGCCAATATCAAACCCCTTGGACTTCTCATGCCAAGACTCAAGTTTGGACTTTCCCTTGCCAACCTATGTTGGACTTTTACATTGCCAAGACCCATGCTTGGACTTTTCCCTTGCCAACCCATGTTGGACTTTTACATTGCCAAGACCCATGCTTGGACTTTTACATTGCCAAGACCCATGCTTGGACTTTTCCCTTGACAATTACATTGTCATATGTTTTTGTCGAAACATCAAAACATCACTCGAGTCAAACTCGAGTCTTGGTCAATCGTGACCTGGGCCGATTGCACCAACAATCTCCCCCTTTTTGATGTTTGACAAAAACCAAACAACTCATTTGAGTTAGACCACTAACTCAAATCCCTTACCAATTATCCCAAATTGGTAAACACTCTCCAAATGTTCTCCCCCAAACATTCTCCCCCTTTTTTGACTAACATCAAAAAAGTTTTCTCTCCAAGGAGGTCAATGTCTCATGTCCCAATGAGATCTTACAATCTCCCCCTTGATCCAAAAATAAGTACCTAGGATGCCTACCATCTTCCTAGTGATAATTCACATATCACTCAAAAGAGGGAATCCTATACTCTCTTCCAATAACTTCTCCTCTTCAAGGAGAAAAACACATCCATCATCCCAAGATGGATACCTCCCCCTAAAGGCTTGCTCCCCCTTGACCATTGCACCAACAATGTCCTTGGGAAGCCCCTAAGCCAATAGGAACTCTAAACCATCAAAATTAAGGTTCTAAATTCAACATAGAACTTTCACTCACCCTAAATTTGATACTTTGACCTAACACAGCTCCTAATCCATATCAAATGGATTTTCACCCTTTATAATGCTTCCTAAAGCATATCCTAGGGTTAGGAGTGATTAGGAACCTTTTTCATAGCTGAACACGGGCTAAAACAAACCTTGTTAACCCGAAATCAGACCTGACAATGACTCGCGATGAATCGATCACACTCATACTCGATCACCACGCCATATAGGCGATGATAAACTGAAATTTCCGAATTTCAACTATCAGAATCGAGATTTGGAAAAACATAAGTAATTCTACGTAATTTGAAAAATCATAAAATTTGATACGTATATTACTTATAGTCATTACAATGGATGAAAAATATTTGAAAATTATTTTACCCATAAAATAGTGAGTTTGATACAAAACTCAAAACCATTGAAATTTTCAATGTTTTGGCCCTATTTTGTATCACCTCTATCAATGGTGATTGCTATCAAAAGATAGACTTCACCAAGATTTTTCAAAATGATTTTAAAATGTTTTCAAAATCTTATTTTAGATCATATTCCTTGGGCTCTATGTACATGACTTGTACACATGCTCTCCCAATGATCCACTATTGAAATTAGATGAGTTTTAGTTCATCTAGATGCAAAAACTATGCACCTTGAACTTAACTCATATCCTAGCATCTCACATGTATCTAGGGTGTATGAAATACACATACATGTCAATTTAATGTGAGATGTGGGTTTTGTTCTCCCTAATCTAGGGTTTCATACATTCTCTAAGGCAACTCTACTTGATTCCCTTATAAATGGGACTTCAAGTCATGCCATTGTCCTTAAATCAATTTCAATCAATTTTAATCACCTAAATGCATGAAATGATCATGGCATAATAATAGCAAAAATAAATCATGGCCAATGATCATTATGTCATGACATATGATATAAAAATAAAACACATGACATTAACCTAAATCCTAAACATGAACATGACATATAAAATGATTAAAATAAACATGATGTCATGACATGTTATATGGCAAACAAAGCATGGCATATAAAATATATATAGGTATAGTAATACCTAAAATTTAATACTAATTGTCATTAGATATAATTAGATATATTTTGCCATATTAACCAAAATTCTCTCTAGTGTGCCAAAAACCCAAAATGGCACACTAACCTCTAAACCTAAATTGTGCCAATTTAATTGATTTTTCTTAATTTCAAAAGTGCATTGGCACATCCTAAAAACTTTTAGGATATTGATTCAAATCTATTTCCAAGGTAACCATAACCTTGAAAATATCCTAAAGTGTCACCTTTATCATGGTTGAGTTAACTACCCATCCAATCAAGGTTGACACACCCTAAACCCATCTTAGCGTGAATCAATCACGCTCTTAGGAACCCAAAACCGATTTGAGCTCCTAGGGTTAATTAGGTATTCCTTAGGGATAACCTCCCTAGATACCTTCCTAATGACCCTCCTAGGCTTGTTGGCCTTGGTCATTTGGGTCTTACCTAGGTTGACTCTAGGGGTAACTCCCCTTGCAACCTTCTTAGTGGCCACCCTAGATTTCCTAGAAACCCTAGCCACTAGGCACAACCTTTGGTCAACCTTAGGGATGACTTCCTTATTGACCTTGGTCTTCCTAGACCTAGTTTGTGTTCCATAATCAAATGGAACACTATGGTAAGCCACCTTAGGCTTAGGTTTGTGACCCAAACCTTGCTTGCCCTTGTTTGACTTTTGTCTTTGAGCTCCTAGGTGTTGACTTTGAGTCCTAGACCTTTGACTTTGACTTTTGGACCCTTGATTTTGACCACTAGACCCTTTAAATTGATTTTGTATCTTATTTAGGGTCTTTTCAAGTTTTTCAAGCCTTGACCTCAAGACTTGATTTTCCTTTTCTAATTTTCCAATTTTAGAATTTTGATTTAAATCTTGGGCATTGGACTTCCTAGGCATATGCCTAGTCCATTTAGGATTGAAACCTAGGTGCTCTTGCACCTTTCTAATTGTCTCCCTAGGTAAAATTGATCTTGAGTTATTTGACCTAGGTTTGTCCTTAGGTAAATTGTTTTTAGGGACATTAGTCCCAAATTTCTTCTTATTTCCTAAGTGGACACTCTTAGCACCTAAACAAAAATATCTATTATTTCTAGCATCCTTTTCATGTACAATAGCAAGAGAATTAAAACTCCTAGCATGCTTTTGACTTTGAAATTTAGAAGGTGCTTTATTGAAATATACCTTAGGGTTTGCCTTGGAGGCTCCCCCTACATGTATAGCTCTCTCTTTGACTTTCTTGCTCCCCCTAGGGCATGAATTCCTAAAATGCCCCGACTGTTGACACTTGAAGCAAATGACGTGCTCTTTGCTTCTTCTAGTGGTGGCACCGGCATCTTTTGATCTTTCTTAAGGTTTTGGTGCCGGAGGAGCTTTTCTGATCTTCTTTGGGCACTTGCTCTTATAGTGCCCGGTTTTCCTACACTCAAAGCAAATTATATGATTTTTATTTAAACTTAAATTGCTTGAGTTACCTAGGTTAATGAGGACCGGAATTGGACTTTGGGCTTCTTCATCTTGACCGGATGTCGAAGCTTCTTCTTGATGTTCCGGTGTGGAGGTTCTCTCCTCCCCCTCAATCCTTGAGGTGGATGCTTCTTCCACTTCCTCCACCTCTTCCGATCCGGATGTTGATTCCCTATCAACCTCCGAATCCTCACTTCCTTGTGAGGATGATCTCTCTTCTTCACCCTCCCTATCTTCTTGAATTGATGGTGAACTTTCTTGAGCTTGAGAGGGCGAGCACTCCTCTTCTTCTTCTTCTTCTTGGACCGATGATGAGTTTTCATGGAGCTTTGTCACTTGGCTCCATAACTCTTTAGCATCTACATAATTACCTAACATACACAAGATATCGTTAGGCATTAAATCAATTAAAAATTTTATCACCTTATCATTTTTCTCAGATGCTTGAACTTGCTCTTCGGTCCATCTCTTCTTCTTGAGGAATCCACCTCTTAGTCCTCTTGGATATTCAAATCCATCCATCAAAATGGACCATTCCTCAAAGTCTCTCATCATAATAAAATCCTCACTTCTTCCCTTCCAAGAATTAAATCCTTCTCGTCCGTATAGGGTGTAGGGCACCGGTGTGTTGATGTCCCAACCTAATTGATCTTGGACTTCCATCTTTTACCCTCTAGCGTCTTGCTCCCGGTTGTTAATCCGTTGAAGAGCCCCGGGCTCTGATACCACTTGTTGGAGAATTAAGGCCGCTAGAGGGGGGTGAATAGCGTTTGACCGTACGTAGATGGAATTCATTCGCGATCGTCTCTACAAAACTTGTTATGCGCAGCGGAATAGAAATAATAAAAGCAATAACAAAAAGATACAATCACGAACACAAGGATATAACATGGTTCGGAACCGAACGGTTCCTACTCCACGGATTGAGCTCTAACGAGCTCTAGCGATGCCAATGCAATCACTAATCAATAAACTCCTTCTCGACAATAAGTCGGAGGCGGAGAAACCTCGTACAAACGTTTACAACAATAAACGAAAGAAATACAAGCAAATACAAGTGAAAATGTAAAGAACACTTTACAAACTAGGGTTTTGAGCGCTTGCTTGTCGGTTGCTTGGATGAGCTTGAAGGACCCTGAAATGCACCTGCAAATCGCCTTCAAATCGCCTCACCAAAGCCCCCAAAGAATTGATTATGAAATCCTCCACGAGCTCCTCTTTTTGACCTACATCGGGCCGATTTCTATCGGTTGACCGCCATAAGTCCTCAAATATCGATGCCGCTCATTGTCGTGAGACAACGGGCTTTTCGACATCGCCGACAATGATCGTCATTTTTGGCGATCGCCGCTGAGCCGGCGCTGCACGGTCGATCGCTCGATGAGCGATCGCTGAGCATTTCGGCTCTAACTGGCAATCGAACTGTCGACTCACGATCGAACCGCCATAATGTCGGGCCGACCGCCAACCTCAAAAATGAGGTTTTAACCCAAGTATGGTGCCCCCATACTTGCTAGACCACCCTTAGCCTAGACCTAAGCCTTCTAGCCACCTCCATCAGCCTCACGCATCTCGGATCCCTCCAAGTCATCCATGACTTGTTCATCCATCGCGCTAGCCTCTAGGTGCTTCCGTCGGCTATGTCATGCTAACGGTGTCTACACCGCCAAGGCACATTGGACTTACGCCGCCAAGACTCCGCTTGGACTTTACGCCGCCAACTATTGGACTTATGCTGCCAAGACTCCCGCTTGGACTTTACTCAGCCAATATCAAACCCCTTGGACTTCTCATGCCAAGACTCAAGTTTGGACTTTCCCTTGCCAACCCATGTTGGACTTTTACATTGCCAAGACCCATGCTTGGACTTTTCCCTTGCCAACCCATGTTAGACTTTTACATTGCCAAGACCCATGCTTGGACTTTTACATTGCCAAGACCCATGCTTGGACTTTTCCCTTGACAATTACATTGTCATATGTTTTTGTCGAAACATCAAAACATCACTCGAGTCAAACTCGAGTCTTGGTCAATCGTGACCTGGGCCGATTGCACCAACAAGTACCAGACTGATACCCTCGGGGCGTGACAATTTAGTGGTATCAGAGCCTAATTTTCGATTTCTCGGTGGATTTTGTGTCTTGGATCTTTGTTTTGTTTTAATCCGGAGATTTGTTTTGAACAAAAAGAGATTTAAATGCAAGTCGAATGGTATCTCTGAGCTATAGGAATTATGAGTCCTTTATTGTTGTTTTAATTTCTTTTGATTATAAAGGGTTGTAAAATTTTATTTGATTTTGTAGGCAATGCCACGTACACGTGGTCGGGGTTGGGGTAGTAGCCGTGCTCGTAGTCGTGGTCGTGCAGGCCGACGTACCTCTGGTGCTCAGAGAGGTGATCATAGTGTAGACGAGACACCCATTCACCTACCCCAGTCGGTACCCGAGACACCGGCAGTTGATCCAGTCGTTCCCACGCCATCCAGTATCATGGATAAAGCTCGTATTCCTCTGCTTGCTAGTTCAGCTAGGGATCGTTTTACGTTATTCAAGGGAGCCACCGACCCTTGGGAGGCTCGGACATGGCTAGATGATATTGAGGGTACTTTTGAGTACATGTCCTGTTCAGATACAGAGAAGGTTGAGCTAGCTGCCTATCATTTTCGAGGACAGGCATCCACTTGGTGGAAAATGCAAAAGACTATTTTTGGGGATCAGGTTATCTCGCAAATGCTCGTTGAGAGGTGTTTGAAAGAGATATTTTCTGCCGCCTTTTGTATTGCTAGACGTCAAGAGTTTTTGAGTCTCAAGCAAGGCGACCGAAGTGTGATGGAATATAACGCAGAATTTAGTCGACTTGCTGAGTTTTGTCCCCATTTGATAGCACAGGATCATGACCGTATGATTCAGTTTACCCAGGGACTTGCACCATATATCCGGATCAGGATGTCTGGATTCCCTGTTACTAGCTATCGAGATGCACTTGACCGGGCTATATTTATTGAGATGACTCAGCAGCAAGTCTCACAAGAAAGGGAAGCTAGTCACCCGACCTCACACCTACAGCAGATCGGGTCGTCGATCCGAGCTGCAGAGTAGAGATTCTTCACAGCCACAGAAGGTGGCTAGGATATCCCAGGGATCTACTCGTCCACTTGTGCCTCAGCAGGGACAGATGTCTGATACTACAGCTTCGACGAGTATATTAAGATGTTATAAATGTGGTGCTCGTAATCACAAAGCAGGGGAGTGTTCTCTGGATCAGAGTATATGCTTTTACTGTAAGTTGCCAGGACATATGATTAGTGATTGTACTCTGAGAGCACAACACCAGGTAGTAGGATCTCAGACTCAGCAGGGTCGACCTACACCACGACCCCCACCGTCTCGACAGCAGAGAGGACCAAAGAAACCTCAGCCAGGACAGCAACGAAATTCGTCTTCTACCCAGTCTAGCCAAAAGCCACAAGTTTATCATTTGCAATCCCAGAGTATACCTCAGTATTTGACAGCTCCACCTCAGCAGTATTTGCTACCCTCACCTCAGCAGTATGCATCATCTTTACCTCGGCCAAGATGTCGATGCCTCCACCACGTAGATATCTGCCACTGCACCAAAGAATATGATCGCCTCCAACTTATCACCCTCAAGATCCACAGGATCAGAGTCATCCGTCTTCTACCCAGGGGGCTCAGCACTCAGGTCCTGAGACAGGACACGTGTATGCTTTGACTCGTGAGGAGGCACAGCGAGCTGGAGGATCAGTTATTCGAGGTACCATTTCAGTTTGTAATATTCCTGCTGAAATATTGATAGATACTGGTAGCTCGCATTCTTTTATTTCTCCTGAGTTCGTAGTGAAAATTGGGAGGTGTCCAACTCTTCGCTCATATGGGTTAGCAGTAATGACACCATCAGGTGGGGTATTGATGTCAAGTCAAGAGGTCAAAAGTTGTCCCTTGAATTTTGATAGTCATGTCCTTGCAGTAGATCTGCATGTGTTACAGATGACTGAATTTGATATTATTCTCGGAATGGATTGGCTGTCAGAGCATCATGCCACCGTTGATTGTCGAGCTAAGGTGGTAACTTTCAAACCCTCAGACCAGCCATCATGGAAATTTGTTGGGATAAGCGATCGAGGGATATCTATCATTTCAGCTCTCCAAGCTCAACAATTGTTAGCACGAGGATGTGAGGGATATCTCCTATCTTTGATAAGTTCTGATGTGAATAGTCTAGCACACCCTTCTGATGTCCACATAATTCGAGAGTATCTGGATGTATTTCCTGAAGAACTCCCTGGTTTGCCACCTCAACGACAAGTTGAGCTATCGAGTTATTCTCGCACAGCCCAATATCAAAAGCACCATATCGTATGGCACCTAAGGAGTGGAGGAATTAAAAGTTCAACTCCAAGAATTACTAGATAAGGTTTATTCGTTTATTAAGAAGAAGGATGGATCCTTAAGGCTTTGTATGGATTATAGGCAGTTAAATTCAGTGACTATCAAGAACAAGTATTCTCTTCCCAGAATAGATGATTTATTTGATCAGCTTAGAGGTACCTGTGTATACTCGAAGATTGATCTGAGATCAAAGCTATCACCAACTACGGGTTCGAGATACGATATTCGTAAGGCGCTTTTGTACTAGATATGGACATTATGAGTTTTTGGTAATGCCATTTGGACTCACTAATGCTCCCGCAGCCTTTTATGGATCTGATGAATCGGGTATTCTTGGAATATTTGGACCGATTTGTAATTATTTTTATTGATGATATTTTGGTGTATTCTCGATCAGAAGAAGAGCATGAACATCATCTCCGAATGGTTTTGGAAGTGTTGCGGAAGGAACGCCTATATGCAAAGTTCAGTAAATGTTCTTTCTGGCTTACTTCTGTGGGATTTCTAGGGCATACAATTTCTAGCAACGGGATTTGAGATCCTCGTAAGATCAAGCGGTGGTCGATGGGAACCACCAAAATCCATACAAGAAATTCGTAGTTTCCTTGGATTATTATCAAGATTCGAAGATTTGTAGAAGGATTTTCGATTCTTCACCTTTGACTCAGTTGACTAGAAAAGGAGTCAAGTTTATTTGGTCTGATGCTTGTGAAGCAAGCTTTCAGGAACTCAAGCAAAGATTGGTGAGTGCTCCGATTTTAATTATTCCCTCCGGAGATGTTGGATTTGTATTGTATACGGATGCATCTCTTCAAGGATTAGGAGCAGTTTTGATGCAGCATGATCGAGTGGTAGCTTATGCTTCTCGACAACTAAAGGATCATGAGAAGAATTATCCCGTTCATGATTTGGAGTTAGCAGCTATTATTTTCGCTCTAAAGATCTGGAGACATTATTTGTACGGTGTTACTTTTGAGATATTCACTGATCATAAGAGTTTGAAGTATCTCTTCACACAAAAGGAATTAAACATTAGACAGAGAAGGTGGATGGAATTTCTGAAGGACTATGATTGTACTATCAACTACCACCCTGGAAAAGCTAATGTTGTAGCAGATGCCTTAAGTAGAAAGTCCAGAGGTGTATTGGCATGTCATCGGGTGGCAGTTACTGAGATAGTCAGACAATTTTCAGAATTGGATTTATCTGAAATAGGGCAGACACAACATGGTATATTGGTCTCCTTGATTGCACAATCCCCATTAGTTGAGCGAATCAAAGAAAGTCAAATGACAGATCAGTATCTCAGAAGCATAACCAATGAATTAGAAGTAGGTCCGAAGCCAGAATTTTCTCGATATATGGATGGATCCCTTCGATTCCGAGGCAGGTTGTGCGTCCCTGAGGTACATCCTGTTAAGGAAGATTTTCTTCAAGAAGCACATCGATCAAAATTTGCAGTACATCCTGGTGGCACTCGAATGTATCAAGATCTGAAGCGATCTTATTGGTGGAAAGGAATGAAAAGAGATATTGCAGATTTTGTAGCTCGATGTTTGGTTTGCCAGCAAATTAAGGCAGAACATCAGAGACCAGCTGGGTTACTCCAAAAGATCACAGTGCCAGAATGGAAATGAGAACATATTACTATGGATTTCATCACGGGATTACCAAGGACTCAGAAGGGACATGATTCGATTTGGGTTATTGTTGATCGATTGACCAAATCGGCTCATTTTCTATCGATCCGAAAAAGGGATTCCTTGGATCGTTTAGCTGAGTTATATTGCAAAGAGATCACTAAACTCCATGGTATTCCTCTCAGTATTATTTCTGATCGAGACCCACGCTTTACTTCGAGATTCCGCGAGTTTTTAAGGCGTACCGAACCACGCTTTAGCATCGCTTTTCATCCTCGATCGATGGATGAGCGTACTATCCAGACTTTAGAGGATCTTTTGCGTGCTTGTGTTTTAGATTTTGGCGGTAGCTGGGAGGATCATCTACATTTGGTAGAATTTGCTTATAATAACAGTTACCACTCTGCTATCCAGATGGCACCATTTGAGGCACTTTATGGCAGAGCATGTAGATCTCCTATCTTATGGGATGAAGTGGGTGAACGTCAACTTCTAGGTCCACAAAGTATTCAGCAGGATGCTGATCTAGTACGAGTTATTAGACAGAGACTATTGACTGCTCAAAGTAGACAGAAAAGCTATGCAGATCGTAGACGAAGACAGTTGGAATTCACAGTAGGTGATCATGTATTTCTTCGTGTTTCACCTATTAAAGGAGTTAAAAGATTTGGTTTGAAAGGAAAGTTAGCTCCTAGATATATCGGACCTTTTCAGATTTTGGAGCGGATTGGTGCAGTCGCATATCGACTTGTCTTACCCCCAGCCTTAGCCGGAGTACATAACGTCTTTCATGTATCTATGTTGCGGAAGTATGTTCCAGATCCGACTCATGTCTTGAAGGATCTTTCTATTCCTGTGCAACCCGATGTGTCATACGAAGAATTTCCTGTTCGTATTCTAGATTGCAAGGAACATCGATTACGGAACAAAAGCATCAATCTTGTGAAAATTGGATGGCAGCATCATTCTGATCAAGAAGCAACCTGGGAACGTGAGGATGAAATGCGTAACAGATATCCTCACCTGTTTTTCTTAGGTACGAATATCCCTTAATTTTTAAATTTGGAGACCAAATTTCTTTTAGGGGGAAAGGATGTTAGGTTTGGAAATAAAATAAAACAAAAGCTTTTCTCTCCCTTCCTTTAATTCCCCACGATGCACCATTCCTCACCATTCCACTACATGCCATCTCCTCTCTTCTTCTTCCTTCTCTTCTTCTTCCCCGTTTTTTTCCCACTTTGCAACCCTTCCTCTTCTCAAGCAAGAAGGCACCCTTCTACTTTCCCCTGTTTTTAGACCTTGCCTAGTTTTCTTCTCCTCCTCTTCTGCCAGCGACAGTAGCACCCCTACTCTTCTAGGGTTTCATTTGTGAACACCAACCGACGTCTGGGTCTGTTGCGAGAGGTCATTCCGACGACTCGAGGCTGCCAACGAAGAGGAGAAAAGGTCTCTCTTCCTCTCTTTTCGTTTTCTAGCTATTTTATTATTGCATTCCTAGTGACCAACAACCCTCTTTGTTGTCGTTGTTCCTTCCCCTTTACCTTGTTGTTTGAAGCTTCAGAAACCAAGCAAGCTTCCAACAACAAAAGCATTAGGTAGAGTCATTGAAAAAGGGAAATAGATCTTTCTTCCCTTTTTGTTGTTTTAGCAGTGTTTCCTTTTGATTCCAGTAAGTAAGATGTATTCTTCAATTCCGGCACCAGAAGTATGTTAAGCAAATTCGATCCAATTAAATAAAGGTCTAAGTTAGGAATTTAGGGATTCGACCGAGTAATGTGATCAACAATGATCTAACAATTTTGAGACTTAGACAATGTTTAGAAATTATGTTATGATTCTTATTGTATATTATTTGAATTTTAAATCATTTTTATATTGTATTTGTAGATACGAGTTCGAGCGGAGCTCGGTGACCGGCCGAGGTTCGACGACTTTTGCTATATATAGAGGCGGGTACATTCGATCCTTGGACTCTTTATGTTCCTTGTGCATGAATAAATGAGATAATTGATTTATTTATATTTGTATAATTGTTTTCAAAATTAGGGATAAAAATGATATTTAAAAATAGCGAAATGGGTAATAAATAATTAAAATGATAAATGGTAAATAGTGATATTACTTCTGCATTCATATCTGGTTTTATATGGGGTAAACATGGGATGATTGTTTTAAAATTTAAATGGATATTACCCTCTTCTTAGATTGATACTTATGCATTTATATTGCTTGACCTTCTTTACTCATGATTATTTCATCTGTTGATACTTGTACCTTTTAATGATACAACATGTACATATAACTCTTATGTTGATGATTAAATAACTTGAATTAAGTTGATTATGCATATTTATCATAAGATGTACACATATAGTTGAACAAGGGTGAAAAAGAATTAAAGTTGAATATTAAAGAAATGAATGAGAAAATTAAAAGTGAAACTCTGAGCCTAGCCTTATACCAGAGTACCTGACCCCCACTTGAGTAGTGGTAGCATGAGTTGCGCGTGGTCAGATTTTGCTTGCGCTTCAGCGCTTTATTGTTATTTCTTGTTGCATTCCACCGGTGATGAGGCTTTTAGCCTATACGTCAGATGACGTTATATACACTCTGATAATAGTGGCTCCAGTTATTCACTATTTAGTTGATTTCTCAGATTATTATTGATCTATCAGATTGTAGTTGATTTATCGGATTCACAGTATTGATAATGTTTATAAAGATGATATATACATATATATGTATGTATAAGAATTTGGAACAAATTAAAAGACTTAAAAACAGAAATGAAATAATAAATTGAAATTTTACAAGCTCCTTTGACCTCTTAAACAAAGATTAAATTCATGCACATCTTTCCTTATTACCCGCTTAGCAATCTGTGTTAATGTCTGTTTTCTTTGGCCTCCAGTTTTGCAAGCTCAAGCACCCTTTTGATAGTTCACTGATTTTGCTGTACATAGAGTCGCTCAGAGATATCGACCTACTATCTTCCCGGTTTGGTTTCTATTTCGATGTACTTTGTTTTGTTTCGTCGATTTTCTATTTGGTTGTATTTCTAGCTTATGCTAAATCTATCTTCATTAATATAAATATTTTATGGAATTTTTAGAGTTTCTTGTATTATTTGATCCTTAGGTTTCCTTATTCATATATTGTCACCGAGTAAGATACCAGACTGATACTCTCGGGGCGTGACACTGTGTATATTGTTGAATCTCGTTGCTTATTTTCTGACTTCTTTTAGGTGAAGTTAAGAGAGAGGTTTTGCTTCTGCCCGCACTATTTACTTCTCTGTAATTGTGCTTCATTCGGCGTTTGCTAATGATGCCATTTTGATAAGATAGCATGAGCATCCAAATGTTTTTTTCCTGTTAAATTGTGTCGCTAGCGTAACTGCATCCGGATCCACCTGTAAAAGTGGCAATATTGAATTGGTTTGTGTCTCCTGATTAGTGGGGCGACAAATTTATTATAATGAGAAAAAATAATCTTTATGATTTTTTTTTTATGATAATTATGAGATCGATTGATAAGGATTGTTAGGATGACCATTTTAACTTTTGCTATAATATTATAGTAGTTTTCATCATGTGTTATTGTTTGATGCAGTATCTTTGATGCTCCGGATGATAATATTTACTTCTTACTATTCTATTTTACCTGTTGTCAAGGGTATTTCCTTGGATTCAACTCAATAATGGTGCCAGTGAAAGGTGTTTCTATTCATATTTTTTTTAACCTCAAGCTCTCTGAATAAAAAATTAGAAACGTCACGTTAGCAACTCATTATTATTGCTCTTCTAAAATAAAGATAAATTAAAAAGTATTTGTACAGACAATTTCAGCGGTTTCAACTTCCTTGATTTGTCATTCCATTTGAAGAAATTTTTTATAAATTTGTCATAGTTTGTAGATTGAACCATGAGTATCTGGGAGTCAAGTTGAATGTTCTACTGTTATATCGTAACTTTGAGAGCTCAAGCTCTCTAATTTAAAAAAATATAGATTCACCATATTAGCAGTCCTTCTACAATTGTTCTACGCTTAAAGGTAAAGAGGTAAATTAAGAAATATTCACGTGGACAGTCTCAATTTTTTTAATTTGTCACTCTATTTGAAGGAAAATCTTATAAATTCGTCATACCTAAAGATTGAATATTTGAAAGTCAATCTGAATGTTTTATCGCTGCACTCGGTGGAGTCAACTCCAAGTTAATCTCCGAGCTAATCATCGGATTTATTTTACCCCGAGCTAAATCCAGACTAAACATTAAAAAAAAATTGCACAATTTTTTTTTTCTCGGACTAAAGCCCGGGTAAGCTTGAATGTGGCTCTGCCCGTGTGCACCAAAGTCCTGAACGACCCAAGTACTTTAACAAGCCTGCTGATGAATTGATCTCACGGGCCAATGTTTCCAATGGGCTCGTTCCAATTGAGAACGTATGAACAGTGGCACTGCTACTAAATGAAAAACCAAATTTTATACTGTTTCTTTTTCTGCTTTTGCTGACAATTTTGAGCCATCTTTTGCTGTTTAGCAACTCGAACTGTCTCGGATTGTTGGATTATAATATACTCTGCTATTCTCATGATCAGCCCGGAGCATTATGACAAAGGAACTCACTAGAAATATCGGATTGTGGGTGGAAATCTCATGATGATGTCTGGCCTCGATGAAAACTTATTTACTTTTTCCTCTCTTTTGGAGTAAGTTACATCTTGTGAGGTTGGGTGTCCTCCGTTCTAAATTACAACAAGGACAATAACAATAATTTGTGTGTCAGTTTCCTAATTGTATTTATGAGGACGATGGAATTAGTTTTTTATCACCGTGGAAATAAATTTGAAAAGCGTAAATATATTCAAGCGAAAGATCCAAGACATTCGAGAATACCTTGCATGAAAGTCGTAAAGTTTTAAATCGATCAACTTTAATACGGTGTCAGATCAAAAGATTTAGAGTTTTATATCTCGAAACACATAATAGATAGCATATTAGAGTAGTCGAAACGATATTCAGTAACTAAATTGTACAAACACGATAACTGTATTATTGATCGTTCTTTCTTTTCAGTCTAATCTCAGTGATGGACGACTGAGTCTCAGTCTTCAAAAGCACATGGACGTGATTTCCTTTGGCGTCGAGTAATGCAGGGGCAGAAATAAATGACCGCTGCAGAGGTGACAGGTGCAGGAGAGTTTATTGAGATAATGTAAGATAGGGTTCTACAGTCACCTTTTAAAAGTTAGTCAAAGAAAGATCTGACAACGCTTGATGTGTAGTGGGACTTTTTTAGTGGCTCAGAGCAGTGGCCTTCGTTTGCACGCTTCAGGAACCTACGGGCAGGCAATTCACTTTGTTTTTTTTTTAATAATTTAAATGTTTATATTTCACCTGACTGATTATATATATATACTTGATCGTGCGCTCCAAGTCGACTCACTCACAGTGTCGGCATCGCCGCCACATCATTCGACCACCGCCGACCGACGGACCGGGTGCGATCAACGCGCAACTCGCCGACGGTCCGGCGGAGCTCAGCTTCCGGTCGATTAACGCTCGGAATCCAACGCAAATCGATTGGAAATGATCAAATCACGCGGTCGATAGTGGTGCGGCCACTGTCTGCCATGATCGGGCCGGATTCCGGCCGAATTACGCTCGGAATCTAGCGGCAAACGGACCTGCAGGCGACACCGGCCCGTCCGACGTCGGATTCGGGCCGCACTCGATCGACCCGATCGTGACGGCGATGGCGCCGACCAATTGCGGCCGAATCCGGCAGGATAGGCCGATGTCACCGCAAGTCCGTCCACCGACCGACGGCCGAATCTGACCGGATGGTGGTGGAAATCGAGCGTTTGATTCTGGCGACCGATTTCGACCGCCATTCGGTTGGTCGGCGGATGAATCGCAACCGATCGAGTATAGCGGATGGACTGACGTCGACTGTCAGTCCGTTTGACGTGGAATTCCGATCGCGATTCGGTCGGAATCCAGTCCAATCGCGGCCGACAGTGGCCGCGCCACTGTCGGTCGCGTGATTTGGTCATTTCCGGTCGGTTTGCATTGGTTTTTGAGCGCTAACCGATCGGAAGCTAAGCTTCGTCGGACCGCCGGCGAGTTGCGTGTCGATCGCGCCCGATCCGACGGGCGGCGGTGGTCGGACGACACGGCGACAACGCCGGCACCGCGCATGGGTCGACATGAAGCGCACAGGCGCGCAGGAGTTTGGCCCGTAGGATATATATATATATATATATATATTTGATGTGTTGTGCGCATTATGCTATGTGACTCGTGCGCGACATCTCAATCGTCCAATCAAATTGTGATTGTACAATAATGAGAAATACACAGTATTTTTCTCGTGCGAGATATCAAGACTGTGGGTGTTGATTTACCGTCGATCGGTCACAATCCAACCGAAAACGGTCGGACTCCGATGCCAAATGGATCGCGGTTGTTTCCGACCGCGATTCAATCGGAATTCGACTGCTATTCAGTCGGACTCCGATGTCGATCGGATTCGAATCGAATTGTCGTCGAATTCTAATCGGATCATGGTCGAAATTTAATTTTCCGTTGGCAAAATCAACAACTTCTAATGTGTAATTACTGTGCATTTTTTCATCGCATAGAGTATATATATATTTCGATGACTACTTCAGCACTATATATATAATGTCATTGATATGTAACTGACTTGTCTCAGTGAAGAAAAAAATAAACATAAGAATGCTTCATGACTGTTGAGCTCCTCTCCGGAGAACACCAAAATTTTAAATCATTGTTTTTTCTTAGTTGTTTTCCTCTAACGGTACAGATTGTGTCTCGTCGGATGGCAACAATTAAGTTGTCATGGAATTTAAATTTAAACTCGATCAGATAAAACGGGAGTTTCATCCGAAATACACTCAAATTCAATTCGACAATTAGATTGGTTTAGTCTCACAAGCTCAAATTTTTCGAGCTCGGTTCGACATATCGATCAGTTTGATTTTTTGATCTCATATTGGCCTAATCTCCTACTTGAGCTTAGTTCAGTCATTTGATTTTCCGAGTTCAGACGATCACTCGAGTTTAGTTCAACAGACAATAGGTGACCACTCAAGATCCGTTCGGCAATTAAATCGTCTAGTCTTTATGATCTATTCTACTAAGTCACGTCTCCACGATTTTCTCCAGAAAATTATGTCTCACAAAGTTACTCCTTTATAATCTTCTCTAAAAAGTCATGTCTATACGATCTTCTCTAGAAAACTACGTCTCCCCATCATACCTCCACGTCACGTCTCCTCTATAAAAAAAAAATACGTTCTTCTCTTTCCATACGAAGACAAGAGGAGAGAAACGTAAGAATCAAGTAATCTCTAAATTTTGGACTCACTCTGATACTTTACCCATTTTCTTTGCTTTCCTTTAGTTTTTGATTTTCTGACTTGACGAAGATCGATCTAACCAAACTGGCAAGCTGCAGATAGATCTACTTTATATTTAGTTGGTACCGTAAATACGTTACTGAACCTCTCCGTCCTTTAATTTTAGACCGGATCATATGCCTTTGTCCGACTCACCGTCATCATGCATGAACAAGAGCAAGAGCAATAGCAAAGTGTGCGCTTTTTCATGTCATTTCGAGGCCACCTTAGTGGCGAGCACGAAGATAGCGGATCAAAAGGCAGTTAATTAGTGTTGCTACATTTTTTCTCAACGGGGGACGATCAAATTGGAATAAACAGATCATGAATGCAGAAATTTGTTTCTATCATCTAATTAATTCCTAGCTAGCCTCAGTCTTAGCTGTTGGTAGTAAATCTTTAAAAGATTGGGAATCTTTAGTCCAACGCGAGATGATCATATATATATATTCTCCTTCATCTTCCATCTCTAACTTTCTAAAGAATACTTTAGAATCGTTCAATTCCTCGTTTGTGGCCAAGCCATAATTCAGTTGTATTGTCATCTGTTCGAGATCTTAGAAAAAGTTAGCAACTTGTTTTTTTTTTTTATTTCCATGCTCGTAATAATGAAATACGTCGACGTAATTTCGTTTGTTCCATTTAAAAGGTAGGAAAAAAGATGCTCTTTTTTTAATGCACTTTAATCTTTGTAAAAGATTTGAACGGTTCACCGATTAACCTATTGACTTCTATCGATCTGTTCCACCGTTATTATAAGTAAGATAAATCATGAAAGAATTTTTAAACCTTAATGTATTAGTTAAAGACAGTGAAGAATCATCTAAATCTAAAAAGAGATTTTAAATCTTCTTGATTCGTATCTATTTTACCAGAGTCGGTTCTCGATTTTCAAGGTCCTGAACGAACCAATTAAATTTGAGCCCTTTTATAGAGAAAAACAAAATATTTTTAGATAAAAATTGATCCTTTCTTATATAAATTTTTGAAGTATAATTTTTGAGCAATAGACGAGGGTTCCATTTACCTTGCCCAGAGCCGACTATGTATTCTACAGTGATCACACTATTCTAATCAATGCGCCATCCCGCAAGAACAAATGCCCTTTAATCTCAAAATATATTCTGATGTATTTTACAATACTAAGAATACGGATTTATTTGATCAATACAAAATAATATTTGAACAATCAAGATTTGAGATTTACACCGTACAAATTAATAGTCTGTAATACTTGAGAGATGTTGAATTATCCGTCAAAATTTATTTGTATTTTTAAATTTATTTTAGTCATCGATCAAATTTTTCTCTAAAATTTAATCACTTAAATATTTAGGAAATAATATTTTGCTAAATAAGCAAATGACTTTTAGACCTACAATATTTACATTTATTTGACCTTTCAATCTTAACTCCATATAGTTTTTACGGAAAGATTTGATGACTAATGCGACAGTAGAATTATACTAATGAGTAAAAATAAATCTTCGAACACGATAAATCTTTCAGAATATATATTGATTACGAGATTTATATTGATTACGAGATTGATAGACGGAAAATAATTGATGGCGTGGTTTTTGGGTTAAAATAGGCTGACATGGGAGTGCAGTTTGGTAAAATTACATTTGGAATATACTTTATTTCAAAATCACGTCTTCCAATTAGCATAAAGGACTCTTCTTCTTCTTCTTCCGAAGCAGAGATCGAGTGCAGTACGAGAATAAGGAAGTTTATCGTGTCTGCCTGCTAAAGCCCTAAAATTGCAGGGCTAAATTACTGCAGCCACTGCCCCCTGTCCGTCCTCGACACGTATCCAACGCTTTTCTTGATCGGCGTGCTTCATTTTCTCCTCGGCCTCTCCGCTTCCTGGGAACACGGTCGTCTTCGAAATCCCTCATTTCCTCTTTTCGTTCTTCTTTATTGTCTGATTGCTATCGGTTGAGGATGGGGCGAGGGAGGGTTGAGGTGCGGAGAATAGAGAACAAGATCAACAGGCAGGTGACCTTCTCCAAGAGGAAGGCCGGGCTGCTGAAGAAGGCCTACGAGCTCTCCGTTCTCTGCGACGTCGAACTCGCCCTCATCATCTTCTCCAGCCGCGGCAAGCTCTTCCACTTCTCCACCACCTCCAGGTTTTTTTAAAAAAAAAAAAATCATTTTTCGATGCCTAATTGCCTACCTATCGCGTTTTTTGTTTCAAATCTCTGATTCACTATCTCGAACATATCCGTCTTTCAGGATCGTCTTAAACTGTTTTCTTTATTTTGTTGCATTTATCTGTATTTCGTTGCCTTGATTCGTGGCGGTGATAAATAGGGGTGGGTGATGTTTATGATCCAAGGCGTCGGATAAAACAAGAAAGACAAATAATAATAAAAAACAACAACAATAACAACCCAGTTTTATTTTATTAGATACGGTCGACTATATAGATTCTTATCCGTCATTAAACTTTATCATCTACTTTATCATTATTTATATTTAAATAAATTTATTTTATTTTATTATTGTCAATCAAATCTTTTTTTATCTTCTTTTTCTTCGTTTGAAGGGTATATTTGTCATAGTTTACATCGTCTAACTGGAGCATTTATTAATCGTTTAAGTACATATTCGTACCACCTTAAACATGTCTTTCAGAGTTTTCCCTCAATAGATGTAAGTTTGACTTTTTTTTTAATGTTTCATTTCGTATTTTGTTCATCCTCATGTATTCACACATTCATCTTAACATCTTAATTTGAGCAACTTTCATTCTTTGTTCATGTACTTGAGTCGTATCTCAACATTCAACGTCATATAACATAGCAGGTCTAACCGTCGTTTTGTAGTTAGTTTTAGAGGTACTTTACAATCAGATAAACATTTGATGCTCTTCTTCATTTCAACTATCCTATTTGTATTCTATATAAGACATCTTTCTCAATCTCTCTATCGTCTTATAAAATGATCCTAAATACTTAAAGCTTTTTGTTCAAATAACTTGTGATCTCCTATCTTAATATTTGTTTCATTACGTCTAATATTGTTAAATTTAAATTTTATATATTCTGTCTTTACTCTACTAAGTCTAAAATCTTTCACTTTTATTGTTTTTCACAAAGATTCTAGTTTAGCATTTACTCCTTCACGTATCTCATCTACCAAAACAATATCATTTATAAACAACATGCATTACAGTACTATGTCTTGAATGTGTTCAGTGAGTTCGACCATGATTAATATAAAAAGATAGAGACTTAGAGTTGATCCTTGATGTAATCCTATCTTTATTAGAAATGTTTCAGTTAATCCGCTTGAAGTCTCCACTCTGGTCGTTACTTATACATATTCTTAATTAGTTCAATATATGTTACGCTAACATATTTTTTCTAAAATTTTCCATATAATTTCTTTTAGAATTCTATCATAAATTTTTTCTAAGTCGATGAATATCATGTGCAGATCTTGCTTTTGCTCCCGATATTTTTCAATTAGTTGCCTAAGAAAATGTATAACTTCTATTGTTGACCTTCCAAACATGAATCTAAATTTATTTTTAGTAACCATAGTCTCTTTTCTTAATTTTTTTTCTATTACTATTTCTCAAAATTTCATGGTTTGACTCATTAGTTTAATACTTCTATAGTTTACACAATTTTGTACGTCTCTCTTATTCTTATATAAGTGAATTAAAAACTTACCTTTCATTAATCAGACATTTTTTTGTTTCAATATCATGTTAAATAATTTTGTAGGTCATTCAATACTTTGTTTCTCTAGGCACTTTCATACTTCTATCAGAATATCATCTGATCCAATGACTTTTTCTATTTTGCATCTCATTTAGAACTTATTCTACTTTTGAAAATTTGAATTCTATGATAAAAATTTAAATTTTTATACTCATTTGACCTACTTAAATTACCTAAATTAAGATGGTAATCTAAACCTTTATTAAAAAATTGATGAAAATACTTCTTCCAATGCTCTTTTATTTCTTCATCATTTACTAGTACCCCATTAATTCATTTTTAATAGATTTTATTTGAATAAGAACTTTTATCTTCATCTCTCTCGCTTTAGATATTCTATAAATATCTCTTTCCACTTTGATATTAATCCAATTTTTGATATAACCATTCAAAAGTTTTATTCTTAGCTTTATTCATTGCTTTCTTAGCCTCTTTCTTGACTATTGTATATTTTTTTTAAGTTTTTCTCATTCTTATAAATATATAATTTCTTATAGGTTGTTCTTTTTTCCTTCGCTTTCTCTTATACCTTCTCATTTCACTACCAAGATTCCTTACTTGATAGTGCATTCACCTTTAACTCATAGAGTACACTCTTGGCTATTATTTTTAATTTTGATATTATTTTATCTCATGTCGTATTAGGGTCATCGCATATTTCATCTAATATGTGTACTCCTACCTTCTTCTCAAATATATTATGTTTCTCATTTTTTAACTTCCATCATTTAATTCTAAGAATTGTATATATTTTTCTTCTAATGATACTATGTCTAAGATGTATATCCAACAATACTAATATATATTGGGTAGTTGAGCTTTCTCCTCGGAGGATCTTGTAATCTTTATAAATCTTTCTATCATTCTTCCTAACTATAAGAAAGTAAATTTGCGATTTATTATTTCCGCTTTTAAACATGACCATGTGTTCTTTTTTTTTTAAATGTATTAGCTAGTATAAGGTCATATGCTATCGCAAATTCCAATATATTATTTCCTTCTTCATTTCTCGTTCCAAACTCATAACCTCCGTGCACTCTTTTATATTCTTTATTTTTCACTTCGACATATCTATTTAGATCACTTTCTATTAAAATCATTTCATTTAGCAAAATGTTTTGTAATACTTCATTGAGGTCGTCCTAAAATTTTGATTTGATATCTTCATTTAATCCCGCTTGAGGTGCATATACGTTAATTATGTTTATAATTTTTTTCTCCACTACTATCTTGAGAGTTATAATTCTATCTCGTTTTTAACTACTTCAACTTCATCCTTTAACAAATTATATATAACAATACCCACTCTATTTCTTGTTTTACTCTTTCCTGTGTACCATAATTTGAAACCCGAGTTTTATATCATCTTTGCCTTTTTGCCTACTCATTTTGTCTCTTGTACACACAAAATACTAATTTTTCTCATAATTATTATATATACTACCTCCATTACTTTACTAATGAGGGTTCCTATGTTTCATGTTCTAAATCTTATACTATTAGGGAACGCTTGATTTGTAAAAAAAATTTCAGTTTTCATTTTCATTTTCTATTTTTGTATTTTCTAATATAGTTTTTAGGAAACAAAAAATGTGTTTGGTATGATATGTTGTATTTCTATTTTATAGAAAATAAAATTAGAAAATGCACTTGGTATAGGAAAGAAAACTAGAAAATGCACCCCATGTTTTCCCTTTTCTTAGAAAATACGCCCCATATTTTTCATTTTCTTAAAAAATAACTTTTACACATTTTCTGATTTTCTAGAAATTGATATCTCCTTTTCTAGAAAACAGAGAATGAAATTGTCAACCAAACAATGTTTTCTATTTTCTCAGAAAATGAAAATGGAAAATGAGCATACCAAACACTACCGTAGTTTTTCTATCGTATTTGTTCTTACCCAATCTATAGTGTGAGAACTCTTACCTATTTAATACTACACTCAAGTTCTCATGGAGATATAGTGATCCTTGTTGATATGTTACAAAGGGACCCTATAACGTGAACTCTTGCATATTTATCACTGCACTTGAGTTCTGGAGACGTAGCGGTCCTTGCCTCGTTATAGTCGGACTTTCCAGCATGTTTCTTCCGGATAATAATTTAACATTAGCATAATTGTTTAATGGATTTATATATTGAACATTTGTCTTAATTTAATGTTGGCTGACAACCTAACGCAACCCTCCTCCTTTAGTTAGACTTGGGACCGACCATGATAGGATTAACTCATCATGGGCGGAGTTATACAAACAAAAGGAACTTATACAAGATATATCCTATGTCACAAGGAGACACCTTTCTATTAAGGCTTAATAAAAGATTTTCTTTTTCATTTTGCATCTATTTCATTCGGGTTATCATTTTTACATTCTCAATTGTCATTTGTAAGCAGTGAAGAAATATAAGATATTATCACAATCATGTTTTATTAATTTAAGAAAGAAAAATTCTCAGATGACCTACTAGATAACTCACATAAGTTTTTGACTAAAAATTAACTCCCTAAACTGTGATCCATCCTACTATGCATGCAAATTCCATAAAGATCTTCTTAGGCTTATGAGTAATTAAGGGGACATTATAATTAAGCACTTGTACATTAGTTACTTAGATCATATTTATTTGTTGGTAAATTCTCATATATGCATTCATTTTTAGACCATGTTTCTGACTTTCTTTGTTTATTCATTTTCTGTCTAATGTGTATTCATTCTGTAGTTTACATGGGTGTATGTTCTGTTCACTATGTGCATTATTAGTACATCCGCTTTTTATGTAAGCCATGTACATACTTCTTAAAATAATTACCCATGTAATTTTTTTTTCACAAAAGATTTTGTGGAAAGCAGTCATTATCTTTAATTTCTCCCTTAATTATATTTTATTTGACATTCTGATCTTGACAATAAAACTGGAGATAGGCATTCCACTGCTGATGTGCTGTTGCTGTTTTTCACTTTGAACCAGTTTGCTTAAAATGATCGAACGGTATCGAAGATGTAGCCATAATAATAATCCATCAGAATCCTTGGTCTCATCAAATAATGAGAAACAGGTAAATTAATTAACTCGACTCCCTCTTTTGTAATTTGATGCTTTCATATGCATTCCCTTTATTAGCGACTCTTAATTTCTATTCCCTGTATTATGAATTGATTGTTGTTTATTAAAAAAACAGGATAATTATCAAGAATTCTTGAGACTGAAAACACGAGTTGAGTTTCTACAACGTTCTCAGAGGTCTTGATTTCTTTAAATTTTGATTTAATTTTCCTTCGTGAATTTAGTATTTTCTTGTTTATGTAGATTCATTGTAGTATTCATATTGCTGGAGAAACGTTTTATTGAATATTTAAGATAATCTTCTATTTAACTACCCATGTCAATATTCAGAAACTTGCTCGGTGAAGATCTACAGTCCCTAAACGTTAAAGAGCTTGATCAACTTGAGAATCAAATTGAAGTGTCTTTAAGCCATATCAGATCAACAAAGGTTGGTGTGTACATATATAAATTTGATATTACTAAATTAGATACACTGCATAAATACCCAAATGAATAACACACATATAAATAGAAAGTTTTCATTTTAATTATATTTAATGTATAACTTCGCTGTTTTTCTTGCCTTGCAGAGCCAAGTAATTACTAATCAGATATCTGATCTTAAATGTAAGGTATTTTACAGTCCCGATTAATTTTGCTTACGGTTATTCGTCTTTTATCTAATCAAGATACATATATTATGTGACCGCGCCACTTCTCAATGCAGGAAAACGACTTGCAAGAATCTAACGTAACCCTGAGAAAGAAGGTAGTACATGAAGTTGTCTGTTTCCAAAGTATTTGTTATCCATTTATTAACAATTTTTTTCTCTTGGTAATAATTTTGTTCATGACTTTACTGAATGCATCAGATGCTAAAAATTTGATTAGATGTCACTTACTCTGAAAGTCCTATTTAGATGACAAAAGCAGAAGGATATGAAAAAAGAGAAAAGAAAAAAGACATACTTTAATTTCTGTCTACATTTAATTGCAAAATGAGAGGTTCCTTTTTTCTTTTCTTTTATGTTTTTGTTGTCAGTTGCAAGAAATAGGTGCGGATGATTTCCTCCATACCTCAATGCAAGAGGGTGATGATAACAATATCGATGCTGATCGGTGGGAATTTCAACCTCTTGAAGGTGATCCTCCTGAGGAAATCGGGTATGGCTCAACGAGTTAGTGAGAATTTTATATCTGAATCGTCCCTTCTGAAATCACAAATTGAAATTTTTGAGTACTTAAGCTTGTAGGACAGTAAACGGTTAGCTTCGGACCAAGTAGTAACATTGGTCTAACCTGGTATGCGTTCTCAGTTTCACTTTTTAATGTGGATTATTTGTAGATCCAATCCCCCCATGGGCATTCTGAATGGTGAATTTACGGAAGATGTTGAAGAATTTGTCAGGCAATGGATGTGAAGATCTTGATCTCAAACTTTGTATGTAGACTGGCGTTAAAATATTTTGATATTTTGAGAACATATTTAAACATATGAGAAAGGAGACAATAAAGGTCCTTAAATAAATCTTTCTTCATGGTGTGCATGGTTGTAAAAAGATCATATCGTTCAAATTTTATTCACATGCCTGCTGATGTTACGAAAAGGTATAGATCACAGTTTAGTCCTTAAACTTCAACTTTTTTTTTTTTTTTTTGTACCCCTTTAGCTGTGGATTGGTTACAGACCATTTTTCCCTTCCAAAATAAAGTAATCTATCTTATAATATAATCCAGATTATAATATAAGGTTGATTATTTTATTTGTTGACATTTTAAAATTATAATGTAATGTAATCTAGATTACCAAAGTCATTAAAATATTACAATCTGGATTACAAAATAAAATCTATGTAATCCGATTACATTACAAGACGTAATTTGAAAAGTGTTGGATGCTCAACAATTGAAGTCGATTGTTATCGTCCGTTGTCGCTACCGATCGATCGATCGTTGTCGGTCAGTTGTCGTCGGCCGTCGACCGCTATCGCTGCCCGGTCATCGCCTGTCGGTTGGTCAATCATCGATCGATCATTGTCATCATTATCGTCATCGTCGTCACCATTGATCGATTCTTACCATCTTTGTAATTGACACCAAATAAAAGAATATAATTACTTTATAATCCAAGAATATATATAATTTTTATTCAAATATAGTAATATAATCAAGATTATATTACATTCTATTATAATTTAGATTACGTTACGTCGTACTAAAACGTAGTCTTACAATACATTTTAGGTATCTCAATCATCCGTTGGGATTCAGAACTTGGTCTCCAGATGGCATTTGAAGAAAATGGCAACTGAGCTGCAAGCATCCATGGGAACGTAAAGATGTTGTCGAGATATCCGTGGAGCAGAATTAGTCATTTTCAGAGATTAATTGGATCGAAGATTTAGATATCTCAATATTAATTAAAAAAATAAAGATATTGTCATTGTGGATTAATACAGTTAGTAATTTTTAAAATCAATTTGCAAGGAATACGAAATATCTTTTTAGATTTTTGATCTTCTCTATACAAAGGGTCACTGTATTAGAATAAAATTTTCTATAATTTATTACTCTTCATTGAATCAAAGGACCAACTATTTGATATGAATATTATCGCGTTTATTGTCGCATACAGTTATTGTGTTCGTGGACACGGTCTCCTCCGGTGAAGGTGAAAGTTATGCCGTTGAGAGGAGGACAAAACATAGTGTACAGTTTTTAATTTCTCTCTGCCAATTATTTTGATAGAAGGCATAAAAGGAGAAAAGGTGACATAAAAAATCTAACTAGACGATAGATTAAGTAGATCGTAAGAGCATGTTTACTTAAAAAAACGCTAGGATGAATATTTAATGAAATGAATTTATTGATGCAGATATTATCATAGATCGTTGTGTTATGTGTGATAGAAGTTTTTTTTTTTGTTTTGTTGTTGTAAAAAGGAAGTGATAGAGGTTGCTAAGGTTCACCGAATTGTGGCATGACAGTGGATGACATTAACATGATTCCTACGAAGAATATAGCTAAGAAGAAAAAAAGATTAAAACAATTATAAGATATCTTTATTCAAAAAAGAAATAATTTCAAATTTTAAATTCAGTTGTAGATAAAAATGAGTTTATGACCAAATCGAATGCAAACATTATATAGATAAATTGAGCAATAATTGTTTTTTTAGTCCCGTTCTTTTGGCAAACAGAATGAATAAAAAATGTGGTTGAAAAAATTTTCTAACACTTATTTTCTTTTTATGCATCATCAAGAAAAAAAATATTTTCTCCACTTAGATTTGCTTTCTTCCGACTTCATTTTTTTTATAACCTAGATATCTAAATTTTCGATCTAATTAATTTTTAAAATGTATCAATGTTATCCATTAAAATAAATCAAGAGAGTACCCTAAACCATGACAATACCGTTTTAATCATCAACATCACTTTATTGACCTTGAGTCGCTAAGTAGTCTCATGAAAGACGAGCTAACGACGACGCCAGATCATAGATCATGATCAACTCGCAATGCGTAGAGTGTCGTCCCTCCATGCGCTAGTTACTAGTCTCAAGGGTCAAAGACCTACCGTGATTTACCTCCCTTACAATGATCCGGAGACGGACTAGTAAGAACCGCTAGATTGACGGATTTCAACCTTTGCATCATTGGAGATGCTAAGTAACTGCACGAACAATGCTGGATTCGAGCACTTACGGCCTAGATGTATCGACCCTTTCTTTGTATTTGTCATTTAAAATTTTAATTTATCTTTTTTATCAGGACACTCGAAAAAAACCGTTAATATTTTTTTTACTTAAGGTCTCATGGTAATTAATGACAGAAGCCTGAACCCTCGCATCTGAAAGACTCTGAAGCATAGTGTACTTTTCTTCGCGCTCATGGCCATCGAGATGCTGGTAAGAAATGTTGCTCTGTTGTTTCTGGTTCATCCAAATCTAGATTCGCTGCACTAAATTCCAGGTAGTTTGTGATGTGTAGCTCACGGATCCAAACGTTGTGAACGGATTCAAACATTCCAAAACGCATAATGTAGGTTATTTGGAAAATAGAATTGTGCAAAAACCACCAGTGAACTTCATGCAACTATCACTAAAGAAACAGGACAAAAAAGCATGAAAGGAGAGAAAAAATTGACAAATTTTGGAAAGTTCAGACTACAGATATTACAAATAAGAAGAGCAACAGAAGAATATGTATGTCAACGACCAAAGAACATGTATGTTTTAATAATCAGTCTGTGTTATGATCAATCAATAAATAATCAGTTTGTACAATGGCAAATCTATAAATTAAACAATGTGGCTTAGTAAAAAAACACACCAGCAATGTTCTTGACAAAGATCCTTGGGATGGATATGATTTATAGTTAAGTTGTTGCTCGAAGATGAAATTTTGAGTGAAGTTAGAGGTCAGCATCATCGTCATCACTAGTTTCTTTATCCCAGTCCAAATCGAAAGACTTGGCAGATTCCATCAACTCTGTTAGTCCAGTTAAATCCTCCAAGTAGGTGGGATGGTTAATAGCTTGCAGTACAAACTCGATGCCTCGCCTCTTGAACTCCAATACCACCTGCAGAAGTAGGGGAAACATCTCAAAAATACAATGAGATCATGTATGAGCTTGTGCAATTACTCATTTGAATACAAATCCTATGGGAGTAGCAGCCTCTATCGCAAATGCTACGACAAATCCCTTCCCGCCCACACATGATCCGGACTATTTTTCATGCCAGTGATGATGTGACCCCAAAAACCAAAAATCCAAAACCCAGATTTTAATAAGCCATCTAGATGTAAAATAGATCTGAGTGTACAGGAAAGGAGGGACCCTCCATCAGGATTTGCCAAGGAGAGGTCCCTTCTATACAATTTGTATTCCGTCAGTTGGCTTTTACTGGAACTCATCATGCATACAACCAAGGCATATCAAAACTATTATTCATTTACATTTTAACAGCAAAGGAATTCTCTTTTCACTTTTATTCAAGCTTCCTTATTATCCCTAGTCAACTAATTGTTTGTCCAATATTGATAACCAACGGGACATGTTTATGGCAATTTGGTGACACAGTGAAATAAAGCAAAACAGCTAGAACAAGGAAAATAAGTGTTTAAAATCAACTCACGGTACTGGAACAAGCTGTGCAGCTATTAGATGAGTGGCCAAGGAGTGTCAGTTGGGAGTACTGAGGAAGTGAACCTCGAATTTGATGTGGCAAAATGCCAAGTGGTTCCTTACTGGAGCCCATAATGGAGTTGGCAATCTCACCCGGTGCATATATCCTGGAGCGAAGGGAAACAAAGAAATGAATCATTGCCATTCTGAAAAAGCACGAGAATGGCAGGGTTGACTTATGTCTCATTTTAGTACACTACTTGCATCACATTACTCTGGAAACTTAAATAAATTTGGTAGAAACTGATTCCAGCACTGTTTTGAGAAGATTACCCATTTGGATGATGTAAAAGTCCAACCAAGAGCTCCACTGCCAGGGCAGATGCTATGGGTGCAAGCCCAGGACGTGTAACAGTGCATTGCTGGTCTAGTGTGCGATTTGATGTCGACTGCACAGACAGTGATTAATTTCAGTGAGCAATTAGCAGTATGATTAAAATCACTATGATAATGTTCTAAGAATGGGCATCTTCAAAAGATATAGATGATGAGAATTACATCAATAGGAGCCACAACATCACTGCAGAAGTAACACCCCAACCGCTGCCCACCATCATCTAGGGTAGATGAGCTGTCTGTCTGATCTGATACAGTAACAAGTGGACCAGCTCCATGGCGCATAACCAGGTAACTATCAAAACCCAAAGCTGCAGTAATAGCGACCTATGAAATGAAACAAAAAAGAAGCCTAGATGTCAGTGGTAATCATCTTTTCATTCTAATGAAGCACTCTATCTGATTAGCAACTGGGACAAAATAGAATACAAGATTTTTTGAAATGCTTTTATCATTACTTCAATTTTAACCAAGTTGTTTTACATGCTGCAGGGAATTTGTAATGCTTTCTCCGAACTTTTTCCTCTACAAAAGGTTTTTGCTTAAAGTCCTATGTAGAAACCCACTTAGTTAGCCTCAACAGCAGTAGCATCAAAGACACATTCAGAGCTACATATGAGGACCTAACATGTTTCAATCATAAGTTGATGATATAAGTTTATGTAACATTCAGAACATGGTATAAAGGACACTATATAGGTTCCATTTAGCACCCACTTAACAATTTATCTTAATCTTCATGCTATAAATTCCATTTAGCAACCATGCACCTTTATTTGATCTTCGATGTTGAATCTCTAAGTCCCTATCTTTCACCAACAATTTATACTCACAATGAGTCTTACCAAAGCTACTGCAACTACTAGATTAATCATAATGATCGACACTAATCTTTCTGGCAATATGACAGAACAACTCACTTTGTTCTCACTTGCACAAAGAAGTGTTGGGAGCCATCTACTTTCTCTTGTGTCTGTCAACAAAAATGTCACATCATGGGAAGATATCAAGACCCCGAGTTGCTTGCAGTCTTCACGAACATGATCTATTTCATTGGCAGGTATAGGATGTCCAGGCATTGGTATTGAAAGTTGTATACCTTCTGCTTCCTGCAAATTATGGTAGTCAACTAGGGATATGATATCACTGTCTCAGCAAAGCTAACCCATTAAAAGCATTAAAAGACCAACCATAGCTGGAAATATCTGTTTTAAACTTGATGCAGCTGCAACAGCTTTAAAACTGCCACCATTAAGGCAGTCATCAAATGTATATAAAGATTGTCTCACTGGATTAGACATGGCTACTTTGCCATTATCTACTAGTGTTATCTTCCTCACACCCCAGGCCTACCATAAAAATAATATAATTAACTGAACAGGGTAAGAAATACAATCTGAAATCAACCACAGCAGAAATTACTGACCATAAGCATACGGGCAACCTGACAACCAAGAGTACCAGCACCTAGAAGTAGACATTTAACATTAGACAAAACGATTAAATCTAAAGATGGTAAAGTACGCCATCTCATCAACTTCAAGTTCAAATCTGCAGCTGATACAGCCAACCTGCAAATATGGGAGAAAATTCAACATCTTTGCATGATTATAACTCTTTAAATTAATTGTGAGTTTGATGCTCCCTCAATTAATTCTTGCAAAGAATTACCTCTCTGGATCCATAGATTCTGCAAGCCTTATATTTCTGGCCTTTGGCTGCCAGCCTACAGCTTTAGGAATATTTTGTGGATCTCTCCAGTCTACGAGAACAATAAAGGTATTGGTTATTCAGGCAAACAGGAAAATATATGCTACTTGTAGCATCCACAAAAAATCATGTGACACTGATTCGTCTACCTTGTGGTGGCGAGACCACAGCTTCGCCAACAAGAGATAAACCTAAATCAGCAAAACCATGCTTCTCACGGTAGCAAAAGAATTGGATTTTTCCAATCTTACATCTCAAACTAATGAAGGCAAGATAATTGCGAAGAGGCCATCCAGGGTTAGTTGCACAACAGCTTGGATCATAAAAACCAAATAACAACTAGAACAATACAAATTTGAACAGGATAGTTAGACAGTGATTCAACTCAAAACTACACTAAAGAAAAAAATTTAAATAAGATAATATGCAACCCTCTGTGTAGCCAACTTTCAGTCACTGATAAAATAATAAAATCAAAAATAGGAATTTTCCGAATTACAAACCTTTTGACCATCATCTCGACAAGCTTCCCAATCCTTCAAGTGCCTAATGGTGGCATGTGATGAAGATATGTTGACCAAGAAGAATGGCACATCTGTATAATGAATGGAGAAGGGCATGTCACTGGAAAATACAGGACTTATATGCTCCTTTTACTAAAACCAGTTCAAATAGGAAACAAAATAACCAAATTAGAAAAGAAGTCAAAACACAGACCTGTTGTCAAGCTTGAATTGCGCCATTCGTTCATTACTGCAGACAAGGATTGTCCCTGTTATATTAAAATTACAGAATCAAGGGATGTCAACTTGATGTGTTTTGAAAGTACAATGAAACACTCTATAAACCATTATACCTCATCCTGATCGAGTGCAACTTTTGCTGATTGAATATTGAGTATCATTGCTGGAGGATCAAGAACCACAGCAGGGAATGCAAACCAGTGAAGGAAGTTCCACTTCTTCAGATCAGCAAATGAGATGACAAGGAATCTCAAAAGCACAGCACTATCCTCTTCTACCTTGCCAGAATGTATATCATCCCATATCTGAACGGAAATAACATTAGGTTAGCACATGAACAAGAGGTTTGTTTTTCTCCTTCATTTATTTCAGATATAATTACGAAAAGAAAATTTCACAGGTTATCATGAAAATTCAAAGCAAAAGTGCATGTCACAGTTGATAATGAAAGCATTCTTATAGGTAGACGACTTTACAAGCAGAAGAAGCCCAAATAAGATCATGAACTTACTGATGGAATAAAAATTTATCAATAGAATACCTTTTTTGCCTCCATTTTGAGCAGAGAAACTCTGTCAAGGGCTTTGAAGCTGTCCAACGTATTCATGTTGTAAAGAGTTCCAGGAACAGGACATCTATTCCGATTACCATGAACTCTCTCAAGTGGTGATTCTAGCTGCTTAGGATCAGGCGGCAATGATTCCGCAAGAAGTGTCAAACGATTTGATACTTCAGAATGTGAACAGGGTGCATAGAAACCTATTCAAGCAATCTGCTGATTAATGTCGTATCAAAGGGATAGTGCTATCCAATCTAGCACATTATTTTGACTCAATCTGTTAGTATAGGTGGAAAAGTATTGCAATTCAAACTTGAAACCCACAAGATAAAGATTTATAAGTATTTACAACATAATACTCGCACTGATCCTTGTTGTACAGCAAGCTCTCTTTCTCATCAAGTTGATCATGTCTACTTTGCGGGGTTAAGTTTACTTCATTTTGATTTATGCTGGACGTCCAAATGATACGTTATTTTGGAATATTTTTCAGGAACGAAGCATAACATTAATTCATTTGCAACAGCAGAACAAAAAATAAATATAGGTAAAGGAGCGGCAAATAGAAATTGCCCAAGCAAAGAACTACAGCGCAGATAAATACCCAGCAAAGGAGTAGAAATAGCTGAATATAGAAGCCGGATATTGCTCTATGGAGGATAATTTACACAGATCCGCAGAGGAATCGACTTGGAAAACAAAAAGAAGAACAAATTAAAAAAAAAAAATGACAGAGAACTCGTACCGGTGAGAGGGATAGGGGATTGGTCGAGGCCGAGGGAGTCTAGCTTCAGGGAAGAGAGGCGATGCCAGAAACCCTCATCCACCAGGCTCTGAAACGGATCGAATTGAAGGATTCTTCCAGGATCACGGCTGGCGCTGTAAGAGGAGGAAGACGGCTCCGACGCCATCTCCTTTCGGGGTCCGACTGCTGAAGGACAAGGAGACCACG
Organism: Wurfbainia villosa; assembly: GCA_025175895.1. NCBI lineage: Eukaryota > Viridiplantae > Streptophyta > Magnoliopsida > Zingiberales > Zingiberaceae > Wurfbainia > Wurfbainia villosa. The sequence goes on along the minus strand of CM045991.1, from coordinate 23,373,961 downwards.
CCTTCGGATAAATTATGGAGGAGCAATTTCACTTTTTTCTAAATCAGAGAAAATTTCATTTACCATCGATTATCCTACAATTTAAAATTATACCATATTTTTCTCTCATCGTTTACAAAATAAAAATAGTTAATTTTCTTTCACGATAAGCTGAATATATATTTAACGAATTAGGTTTGAATAATTGAAGTAATGAATTTTATTTTATTTTTTATTTTTTTTATTGACACCGTGATATCCGAATCTTCGATCCGATTAATTTTTGAAAATGATCGATCCCGTCTCACGGATTTTCGAAATGTCTCGTCAACAGCTGACCAGAACAAGATCGGAATACCAAGGATAAATTAGAAAAATGCTCATAATTTTTGCACTGTTCAGTCCGGACTCCACAATTATATTATCCCTGAACAATAGTCCAATGTCGAAGTCGTACTTCGTCTATCAGAAAAACCTTTGGACCATAGGGTCGTTCGAATGAATTTTTTTAAATTCGTTGTCGAACAATATCGCAATAAAAGATCGAACTGTATTCTCCTATGAAATATCTTTTCGTTTTTGCTATTATACCGTGTCCACGAGGGCAACTGATGAATTGTATTCGAAGTAGTTTTTGTTCCATTTACTTAACATCTAAGATGACAAAAAAATATATAGAAATACCAAACTATTAAAATATATACAATAGAAAAATGAAATGAAAAAAAAAACATTTTTAAACATATCTACGCGTGAAAAATATTTTTAGATTTAAGTTTATTTTTATAAGATTAAAATAATGTCTAATGCAATTTGAGAAAAAAGAAGGGATTTATAGCTCTTCTTCAATTGGTAAATAACCATGTGGTATTTTTTATGATAATATATTTTCCATAAATATTAACATAGAAAGAAATATTTTTGCAAATTATAAAAGATAAAATGTAAATATTCTAAATCATTCAATAAAATAAATAAGTAAACGAATGATAAAAGTAGAATAACGATTTTGTCTCAAAATTATCTGATGGATTTTTCAAATAATGCCCTTGGGTTTATAGTGCCTCCTGTGTTCACGTCCTTTTTTTTTTTTTTTTTTTTTTTTTTTTTTCAAAATAGCACCATAAAAAAATATTGATTCAAGATTATTCTAGTAGAAGAAATCCACTGCAGAATAAAAAGGGAGAAAAAGGTTAGATTTAGGCTACAGATAATGTAACGTAATCAGGATTATATTTTCAAAAATGTAATGTAATGTAATTACATTATAAAATAAGAGTCAAGATCCGTAATCTCGATTACAAAAGAAAAGCTATGTAATTCGATTACATTACGGACTCAATATTTATCATGACAAATGTATCTTTCTTTTATTTTTCTCGTTACTTCCCGGCACTCGTCGACGACTACCACCGGCGACCACTGACGACGGTTGCCGGTCGGTGATGGTGGTCGGCCGGCGATCGATGATCGGTCGAGGCATCGATCGACGATCGGCGGATCAGCGACCGACGGCCGATCGACGGGCCGACGATCGACGGCGATCGGACGGGACGGCATGACGACGACGACGACGAGCGACGATCGGCGCGATCAATGATCGACGGCCAACAACCGACGATGATCGATCGTGGCCGACGATCGGCCGACGATCGATCGGGCGATCAACCGACAACCGACGGCGATCGCCACCATCGGCCAAGGATCGACGATCAATCGACGACGGCCGACGATCGACGATCGACCGATGGCCGAATCGACGATCGAAAATTATATTACCTTAAGAAGAAAGTATAAGGTATTTTGTCGTTTTTATAATAATATGATTACATTCGTTAAATGGCGAATAGATCTGCGAAAACAACGCGAATCTGATGTCGGCTTTGTAATGTCAGATTCTGCATCGATAGTTAACAAAAACGCGATAATGTAATCTGGCGTTATATTCATTCTGAGAACGATTACGTTATAAGATTGATTCGTTATATTAAAATCATCAAAGCGTAAACTTATACCCTTTGAAAGCGTAAGGAATTCAATTATTTTTATATTAAAATTTTTAATTCATTTAGCAAATTTTAATGATCCATTAACCGATTTGTTAAAATCAAAATTAAGATCATGTATATGTTTACACGAGGAATTAAAATCTGATCATACATTTTTTTAAAATATTTTATATATCTAATAATTTTGATCGGACCAAAAAAGGTAAAATCTGTGTTTTTGAGATACTAGAGGTTCTAGTTTGATATTATTTTTCATCAATGATTTTGGCCAATATAAATTTAAATACTTAAATCTAGGTATGTGAAGAAGTAAAATCTCAATTTTCTTTTATTTCAAAATATTTTAATCCGTACATTTACTTTACTTAAAATTGCTAAATTGGTTAAAGTATTTTAAAATTAAAAAAACTCAGTCAGATTTAAAGTATATTTATAATCTTAATTTTATATCTTTCATATAATCTTTTTTTTTTAATTAATGAACTGTTATGTGAACAAAGCATTTCAAACTAAAAAAAAAAGGTGCCAGCCTCTTATAAAAATAAGTTCTGCTTCTGTTAAAAAAAAAAAAAAAAAAAAAAAAAAGACGAGAGATATGTACACCAATCCAATACTTTTATTTTAAAAATTGGAGATCATTTCCTCCCATCAAAAATGATTTTGAAATTTTGAATTAATATTGCTTGATGATATTTTGAATTTAAAAAAAAAAAAGGAAAAATGAGATAAAAATACACTTGAACAAGGGACGGACATGGAAAAAATGGAAACCGCAAATCGAAGGGAAAAACATTTTTTTTTTTTTTAAAGACGGGCAATAATGACATTAGCAAACAGAATTAAAATCGTTCAATGTGTATTTCCATCAGAATTAGGTATCCGACTTAAACTTACGATACTCTCTCCCGCATCATGAGCAACGGCACTAGGAACAGAATCAGAAACAAGATGATCAGATTCCTGAACCATGTCAGCAGGATCATCAGCAAAAAGAGGTAGCTTCGCCAGGGATGCCGAGTCACCGCCATCCTTGTCTACCTCGTTTTTTGAAGATTCTGAAACCAATATTTTGGTTTCTTCAGAACAACCCTTTTCTGGGGCACCAAGTTTCACATATCTTGTGCTTTGTTTATGATACAGGGACATGGCTTTCTGCAAGGGATAAAAACAATAAATATATATGATCAACAGAATCAATAAATAGAGCCATCTTTATCAGCACGCAGGCTTCGATCAGCCAAAGATGGCCATCAAAAGTGAATGAGCAAGTGCATAGTGTTCTCGTCGATGCAAAATCGAGATAGTCAAACATAGTTCTTAAATAAAGTTTTATGTGATTAAAAACATAACGATGAAATCAAGGATCTGTATCAGATCGAAATAAAGCCCCAAATTCGGTGCAGGGCTAGAGGTGTCATCTGGTTGTGCTTGGGTCACATGGACCCGCAGCAAAGTGCCAGCGCAACCAGCAGCGACACAGCCCATAGCACAGAGCCAGACATGACCAGCACAGGCTGACCATGAATTTAGTAATAAAATATTATAAAATAATATAAAGTAACAAAAACGATGAGACAATGATAGTAAATATGAAAAATTACAATAATAATTAATTAAATTATTCAAAATTGACAGTTCACTAACAGGGGACCGCAAGATAGCCTCGGGTCAAACACAGCTTATGCTGTGTGTGTCATCCCAGGTACGGCCACACCATGCATCCAGACAAATTTGAATTGTATCAGAAACATAAACCTAACACAAGAATCAGCCTAATGTATCGTACGCATACATTTTGTATGTTAATATAGGCAAGAAAAGTTCATAGTCATAGGAAATAGCATGACAGAATAAATAGAAAAATGTCTTCTAAAATGAAGAAAGCAATAAATTTGCCAAAATAAAGATTAGAATGTCCCACTGAATTAGTGGCGTGAAAATTCATGAGATAAGGATATACCTTAAATATATCATCGCCTTTGGCAGTGGGATAGAATGATTTCAAAATGGAACTCGTATCTATTTTTCCTATCTTGCCATCTTTGTTCATCTAAAACAAAACAAATAATAAATTATGGTACATAAAACAGAGCCAAAGAAGTCATATTTCTACTTTATTGTCAATATGAAAGTACTATATACCTGGAAACATCCAGAATTAGTATAACTGCCGACATCTTTAGTGTCAGATTTTACCACTTGGGATGTGCACCTTTCATACAGCTCCAAAGTAGCAAGATCAGGTGAGATATCAATCTTGGAAAGGTAATTCGGGACATAATTCACTTTTTTATATTCTACAACATGAGTGGGCTCAAATGTCCTCTTGGTTACAGCTTTGGAGGGAGACTCCATATCATTCTTAGAAGTGGTTGTGTCACTTGATTGCTTTCCACCACTGCTTTCAGTTGGTAAACACTTTGATTGGACTAGTTCATCAGTTAGAGATTGTGTTGAAGACTGCAGTTCTTTCTTCAATGCTGAACCCATACTGTTACCATTGTGATCCTTCCACATCTCATAACCCATTTCCCAATCTCTACTGCCCATAGGTTGTCCATTATCGTCACACTCTTGCCTACCATATATATGGGACTCATTACTGAATATACCATTGCTTCTATCCCACATTTGCATTTGAGGATGGCACAATTGATCAACAGAATTGTGCCAACCAAATGGCCGGCCATGACCAGAAAATCTCTCAGTCATCTCATGTATGTGATAAGAAACTCCACCATGTGTCAAATCCATAGGTCTAACTCCAAACAAGGGAGGAGGTGGAAAGTGGGACATTGCTGGATGAAATCCAGTAGGAGGTGGCCCATGTTGCAAAGGCATAAAAACGTTTGTGGCTGGTGCAGACCAATTTGGGGCAACTTTCCAGGCATTTCCATGTCCCCTTTCAAATCCAAGTTCACTTCGTTTGTAACGACCATAAGATCTACGGTCATTATTATTACTTTTATTATCCTCTTGATATGGACCCAAGACCGATGGGCTGTCAATCCCAACCCTCGAAGATGGTAGAGGGCGGAGGTAATTAGGTGAGCGGTCTGAAATATTACTACTTCGGTAAACAGGTGCAGACCCAATAGGTGTTGATTCCCTAGCACTAACACCAGCCTTAGGTATATCATCTGGAATTGGCTTTTCTGAATCAAAGTCTCCTCTATCACTTTCTTTATAGCTAGCATTCCTTTGGGTAATTTCGGCATCAAGGCTTTGTCTATAAGCTCGTTCATATTTAGATGGTGATCTTTCAGAAATTCGATGAGAACTTTTATTGGAAGAAGATCTTGCCTTTGACTGATTTGGCGAACTACATTCATCTGATCTTAGAGCCCTTTCATACTTTACAGAAGCAACAGTTTCGACCAATAATTCACCCGAATGCATGTCATCCTTTGTTAGCTTCCCAGATCGAGGAGCAGTGTTCCTATCACGCAACCCTGAAGTCATAGAATCTCCTTTGAGACTTATATTGGAACGTCTTTCTTCAGGTGCCAATACTCTATGACCTGAATCTTCATACCTCGACATGTCCCTGCAGAGAACAAAGATTAGTAAGAATTGAACAGGTTAACCAAGACCAAGATCAAATCCCTGGCAAAACTTCAGCCTCAAAAACTAAATCATGTAACTGTAGACAACAGAACTAGGCAATATGAATCACTTTCCACCAAACACAACTAGCGAAAACAGATTATCTCCCAATTATTTTGCTCAACTATATGACTGTCCACAAATGGAAAGAGGCAATATGCAGCCATAATGTATAGCTCATTATGGAATCGAACAAACAAGTCTATCAAACTACTGTCAAATCAATATCTTAATCAATGATGAAATTCAAAAAAGAGCCATATCAATTATTGTTAGTTTCAAACTAGAAGCCAAGATAGATAGTTACAGTCCACCACTAGTGTGGAAATAAAACTTTCATTCTTTCAAGTTAAAGAAGATATTTCACAAAAAACACCATGAAGACAGCTCAAACAACAAATAACTGTAGTATCTTAACTATGAGCCAAACTTTGTAGCCAATATTAAATATAAATAGGTTACAATGATTGTTCATTTCAGTTCAATATTTGCTACTTTATACAGCAGGAGAAAGGAATAAAGATACGACCCACTGTTAGGTACCATTGCCAAGAAAATAACAAAAAATATATGTGAATTTAGATTTGAAAAAGTGCACCTGTAATGATCACTAACAGAATGAGTATTGGAGCTGGAAAAGCCTTTAAATTGTTTATTATTTGGGCTTGAATCAGTCTTCTCTGCTCTATATCCTGACCTGGGTTTATCATTGTAGGAAGAAGTAGTTCTACTGACACTTGATACATTTTTCTCAACTTCATGTCGTTCTTTTGTGCCTCTTAGTTTTGGTTCACCAAGATCATCTTTCTCATTGGAATATCTTCTCCTTTTGCTATCTTTGAGCTTGATGTCACGAGCATCAACATAAGTGTCATCCTGATTAGTGTCCTGAAGTTTAGTTTTCTTATAGCCATCCAAAGACCTGTTTTCATCTCTAAGGTTGAATCTGTCAGATTTATCGCTTGAACGATCTTTTGAAGGCCGCTCTTCTTGGTTCTTGTCATCATGATGATCATAGTCATTCCTGTATTTACCTTTGTACTTAGTGCTTTCGTGCCTTTCATCTTTATGGCTTCTATTTCTGCTATGATCTCTAGAAGAAAGTCGTCTACCATCAGTGTCTCTACTATCCTCTAACCGCTTCTCCTTGTCTTCAGTGTCATCCCTTCGGGTGTGTTTCTCAGGCCCTTTCTCCGTTTCAACACGGGGCAACAAATCCTGAACTTGACTTTCGGTTACTGAAAACATATCAGACATTTTCATGATAAACCGCTAAGATGCCTATATATAATGCAGATAAGTAGTAGACTGAACCACAATACAGGACATTATAATAAACATCGAAAGAGAAATAAGTACCATAAGATGATAAAAAAGTGAAAGACGGGTTCATTGATAATATCACTAAAATGAAAGCATAACAATCAAAAGGTAAAATAATAACAGAAAATAACTCAATTTGATTTTCAATTACAGAAGTCCTGAAAGAAAAGATGAACATGCAAACACTATAAACTGATATGCAGAAACCCCATTTCTGTTTAGGTGACATCTCAAATCATTCTCACGTGGAACCAATAAAAGCAACGTGCACAAGGTATTTACGACACCAAGTCAGTCCACAGAATCATCAGAAGTTGCTTTTCATTTCTTAATTCTTGGTATAGATCTACTGTTATCTAGAGGGTGTATTTTATTCTAAAACAAAAAAGACTAAGCAAGCATGGTGGAGGCAAGCAATACTCACTTCTAAATGGACAGCCCGATGCATGAAGCTCCCACCATGTGAGGTCCCAAGGAAGGATTCATTGTACACAGCCTTACCTTGCTTTGTAAGAGGCTTGCTTTGTAAGAGGCTGTTTTCAAGATTCGAACCCGTAACCTCTAGGTCACAAGACAACAACCTTACCGTTGCATCAAGACTCCCCTTCAATACTCACACTTCTATTTCTTAAATTTGCAAAGCAACCGAACTAAGATTACCCATAAAACCAAACCATGAAAGATCTAAAAATAGAATAATTACTTCTAAAATCATAGAACAAGATGAAAATTTAAATCCAAGGAACAGCTCAGACTTCCCAGTTGGGACTGTTACCATATCCCTCAATAATCCAAGTGACATTTTAAGAGCAACATAAGCATGTTCAGCTCTAATTGGGGTTTATAGAAATAATGATTTACCAAGTATCGTCTTTACCCATAACTCGCTTTGACAAGTTCATATCATGTTTTGCAAAAATGTAATCATAGTTCAACAAAATAATCAAAATGTGTCAGCAATGTCTAGTTATGACACAGTAACACATACAGAAAGTCAGAATGAACTTGGATCCTTGATTGCCTTTTCTACTCCCAAACATCAATCGAAGTCTCAAAATGAAACAGCAAAGGACCAATCCAACCCTCGCAAATTTTGTCTCATATAAGCAAAAGTCAAAGATAATGATTTTGACAATATAAGGGTAATAGTAGACATTTGAAAACTATTGTGGATTCAACAAAATATAAATTTCACCAATTCAACTGTTTGATTTTTTTAATCTATATGAGTAAAGAAAATGTCGTACACAATTTTTTCACCACAAGTTAATAACTTCCATGCAACAAAACTTTGTTAATAATGATAATGAGCTCACCATTTGAGCTAAAAATTTCTTTCTTCCTCCCTCACGCATATTCTACCTCAGTCATATCCAACCATCACCTCTAGGGGTAAGCAAATTATCGATTAAACTGAATTAACCAATCGAATCGATTAAAATTGAAAGTTCAATTAGGTTAATTTGGAAATTCGATTTTTTTATAAAAATATCTATTATCTCGAATTGTTCGGTTTGGTTTCGATTTTGAAATCCAAAAATCGATTAAACCGAATAAATCAAACTAGGTCATTAGTTGACAAATATCTCCAAAAGTTGGGCAGTAACTGAGAACACAAACAGAAAATTGATCAGTTAACTACTCAATTAAACTATTCTATCAATTTAAAAATCAAATAGAAAATTGATCAATCAACTACTCGGCCGATCAATCAACTAATGAGAAACTTCGATTAATTCAGTTCCCGATCGAATTAACAAAAATTTTATCAGTTTGGTTTTCATGAAAAAATTCAGTTAGTTCAGCATGTAAAAAAAAAAAAATCGGTTTAATTGATTTCAATTTAATCAATTTGTTTCGTTCGGTAAATGATAGAGCATCAGTTTCACCACTGCTCTCATGATATTGTCAACCATCCAGCCAAACTTACTGGAAGTATAAGAAGCTTTCACCTTTGTATGATAAACCATTGTAATCTGCAATTCTTTTCAGCCTTACTATCATATACCATTATAACTGTTATTACGCAACAAATTCCAATAAGAACTAATTAGCCTCCAACTTGAGAAATTTCTCCCCACATAGTCTCTAAACTATTAAGAAATCATTTGGATTGTAGTACTTTTAAGAAGGAACATTGTAAACACAGTGTATGATACATTTAATAACACTCAAATATATAGGCCTGCATACCTTAGAGAATTAAACTAACATTATCAAGATCCTTTTCCCTAAATTACATCCATAGGAAAATTTTAGTTTATTAAGTTAGTGATGACTTATATTTAGGGAATCCATGACACAAACCACTTCCAGAAACAACATGGCGTTCTAGTTCCATACAATGTGTAAAAAACCTAACAATCTTATAAGGAAAATAAAATGTCTAGATATAACATATAAAGAATGTATCCATGGCCTGTTGGCCAAGCTAAGTAATGAACTAGTAATAATTTAGCCATATTAAATTCGTCCTTTAGAGAAGACAAGTAGCAAAAGTTCTCATAGACAATCTCTCCTGTCAATTTATTCTAATCTCTTGAAATCCAATGTTTACTCATCATTCTCATTATATGTCAGTAAACTCCTTCACAGCTCTTATAGTTGTAGTAATCATTAACCATTTAAGATCAAGCAAGGGGTCCCATTATATGGTAGAGCCTAAAGAAACATAAACTATAACTACTGTATCAGTCTACCATCAATAGTGTTGCCTAGATTTAAAAAAAAAACAGTTTAATTAATTAAGAGTAGAAGAGAATTTGTAGCACTGTCGCAGCAACTCTTAACAAATATGCATGTGTCTGGGCAGAGAACTTTCACATGTCAAAAGTATTAGGTCATCATGTCACTAAATTACCAAAAGGTTCAGCACATCCTTACCATTAATTTTTGTATTTTTCTTCATTGCATGTTCTTCATTGTTTGAGAAAGTCTTAGAACCATATTTCCGACTGTACAAATCTTCAGATTTCTCGTGCCTGGAATCTTGGACCTCCCTGTCCTTATTATTGACCCTTTCCTTTCCATCCTTGTTGTGATAACTACCTTCCCTCTGGTTTGAATCTTTCTCAGACTTCCCCTTCGTGAAGTCATTCCTACTCCCATGATCCTCGTTCCTTTCATTAGGGCCATCGTTCCTTCTGCTTGACCTACTCTTGATATCATTGGCCTTTGCTTTTGAACTTTTATCCAACTCCAAGGGACCAAAATCCTCGCTTTTTGAACGCTTCCCATCGTTTTCCTTGCCACCATTCCACCGATCAGCAACCCCAACCTCCTCGTCCTCTCTTGTTTTACGCTTCTTCTCACTTGAGACATCGCCGTTGATATTGCTCACCATCTCCTTTCCAGAATGCTCATGCGAGGATCTCTGCTTCTCCGATATCAGATCCCTAGAAACCCTGCCTCCCGATGTCTCCTCCTCCCTGGTCCTCCTCTCACGCAGGTTCTCCTCCTCCTCCTCGGAGTCGGAACGATCCCTCGAAAGCTTCCTCGACCGATGCGACCGGTGCCGCGAATTCCTCGGCATCCTCAAGAACCAGCAGAAACCCTAATTTATGTCCGATCGATCGATCGATCGATAGACCGACCGGGATCCCACAAATAGAAAACAAACCCGTCACTGAAAACCTCCTCCCGCAATCTTCAATCTATCCAGCATGAAATGGACTGATCGAGCGGTCTAACAAGGCAAGGGCAGCTAGCGAGCAAATCGACGTCTTCAAGGACGTCGCGGCAGCGCGATCGAAGAGGGCGATAACTAGAATTCGGTGCTAGGGCGGTAGGAGATCGAGGTGGAAAAAGATAGGGGAGGAGGCCGCAGGGGTGGCGGCGGGGAGAGAGAGAGAGAGAGAGGAGGAGGAAAATAAGTGAAAAGAGGAGGCGACGAGGAAGGCGAAGAGATGGGGTTTCGGATCGAGGCGGTGCGGGCAATAGCGATCTTTTATGACCAAACTACCCTCACCTTCCCTAATCGCTATGCCCCCCAAAGACCTCCTGTAACGCGAAACAACCGTAAGGGCCTATTTGTAATTTCTCATTTCACTGCATGTTTTGCGGTGGATCCGCTGAGATACACGGAGGTAACTGACTGGAACGAACATGACATCCTCAACAATTGACCCACGCCGACACCCATTATTTTATTGGTTGTAAGTATGGTTCCAGACTCACCGTAACGGAGAGAGATTCTTTTTTAATGACGTCATGATATCCGAATCTTCTTTGATCTCGTTAATCTTCGAAAATGATCAATTTTACATCGTGAATCTTCGAAATGTCTCGTTAATAACTGGGTCGAATAAGATTAGAATCTAAATAATTTTTACCGATCATCAAAAGTAAATCAGAAAAGTACTCACAACTTTTTTATAATTTCGTTCGGACTTCGCAGTCGTATCATCTCTAAACGACGGTTCAATGTTAAAATCGTATTTTGTCCATCGGACAAACTTCTGGACCTTAAGGTCGGTCTAATAATTTTTTTTTAAATTCGTCGTCAAATAATATCCAGAGAAACTATTCCTTTGGCTTGGCTGACCGGACTTCGTTTGCGGTTTTCTTTACAATTGCTAATAAAAACCCTTAGATTTTCGTTAAATTCACTTTCAAAATTATGATATACTATTTGGTAAAAAAAAATTAAAAAAAATAATTCACATTGGAAAAAAAATACTTCCGTGAAAATGAATCATTTTAAGCAGGAGGTGAAATAAATGGCTATTATGTATTATCTAATTTGATCAATCGATTAATTTAATGATAATAATATTTTGTTAGAGATCGTATATATTTTACATTAGATACAGATAAAAAAAAAAAGATAGATTTACATTTATCTGATAACGTTTTACCATTTAATTTATAAACAAAAAAATAAAATACCCTCCTCAGTGATTTATCCATTAAATGTGTTCCCCGAGAGAATAAGTTAAGAATGTAGAAATTAAATTTTTATATATTTTTTCTCCTTCCTTTCTTTATATATATTTTTTGCAAAGCAAATTATTTTCAGATGACTTTGCACTACTGAAAATTCATGAATATCTATTCTTGAAACTCTCGATAGAATTATGAGAAAGAATTTATTGTGCACAATATTATTTTATTTTGTAATAATCTATTCTTAATAATCGAACTCATAATATTTAGATCACACGACAATAAATTTAATGTTGCATCAAACCCATCAATATCTTAAATAATTGTAGCTAACAAAGCAAAAGACGGTTCAAATTTTCCGAAGAATAAACACACCCATTAAATTACCTTCAAGAAAAAAAAAATGCTCCAATTCCATTCAAATAAGTATTAGAATGTGAATGGAATAAGTATTAGGATGTGTTTGACTTAAAATTTTTATTTATAACTTTGATTATATATTTGTGATTATATTATTTTGTTTTTTTTATTCAACAATCAAAAAATTCTCAAATGAATAAATTAAAATTTGTATCGCATCCTTTTGGACTAAAGGACATAAATTATATTTTATTTCTCGTAACTTTGATTACGTGATTATGATAATTTAAACCAAACGTAGAATTCTGCAGACTCCTGCATAGATTTTCCTGATAGTAATTTTCTGCATCCTTGCAAGGGGGAAAAAAAAGTCCTGTGGAAGACTGCCAACTCGTAGAAAAAAGGATGCAACATCTGAAGGGATCAACAAATCCAGTAACAGTTACATTTTGGGTCTGGATTCTGGAAATGCAAAACTAATCATTCCAACCATCTTTGTTTAATTTCCTTGATGCAAGACCTTTGGAGGATGGAGTCGACACAGGCTTTGAAGGTGTTTTAGGTGCCTCATCATCCCAACCATCTCCCCAACTGTTATCCCAACCATCTGACTCATCGGCTTCTTTAGTTCCACCAGTCGAAACAGGCAGCACTGTGTCTATCTTCTGGTATCTGGAAGCATGCTTGCACCAGAATCTGATGGATAACCAAGCAGCTCCGGCAAAGGCAACTGCAGCTAGAAAGATGCTAATGGAGAAGAGACTCAGATAGTTGGCCATTCGAGAGGTTTCATTCTCGAAGGAAGTTGAGATCGTATTCCGAAAATTGAGGCTGCAATTACCATCTTTTGCAAGAAGAGTGATTGTCGCGTCGCTTGCACCGTCTTTGACAAAAACTTTCACCTGCCTTATTAAAATTAAAGAGAAATGAGAACCCATTTAGATATACAAGATAAGGTATTGATTTGCTAAGCATCGCATTTTTGCTCAACAAAATAAACCCATTAAACATGAATTGAGAGAGAAAACTGTTCGAGTAATGATAAATCACTTTTGTAAGTAAATGTAGAGGCAAAGTCACACTAGAACCGGTACATGCTCAAATGCTTTCTAAATTGGCTTCTTTAATTGAATGTTTTTATAGAAGTATCCTTATCCAGTTAGCACTGTGCCATGACGGACCAACTAACAAATGTCATTATTTTGGGAAAAAAATTTAAAGGATTCTGCGGATTAACTTGTTTTCTCCATAAAGATTTTGAACCAAACTAGATGTTTTGTTATTACTATATGTAGACTCTTGCAAGCATTTAATGATAGGGGAACTATGTTTATGCAAAAGAGACAACAGTTGCCTTGTAGGCATTTATGCAGCTTGATACCAAGCATCCGTTGACAAAAGCATAACGAGAAAAATAGGTCCATATATCTGGGTCCAGTGGGTCGACATTGGCTCCAACATTTTTCATATCATTTATCTTCACTTCCAGTCTTTGATTCAGGAAATTAAAAAGTCCTGATGAATGACTTCAATCACTTAACATGAATATTACTCTCGATGAGTTTATAGTTAAAAAAAAAATGTAGCCCAGTGCATGAAGCTTCCACTAATGCGGAGAAGAATTTATTGTACGCAGTCTTATCCTATATAGCAAGAAGTTGTTTTTATGATTCAAATCCGTGATCTCTAGATCATACGGTAATAATTTTAACGTTGCACTAAGACTCCCCTTCAAGTTTACTCATAGTTTAAGAAGAGAAAATGAAATGTGAAGCTCACAACAGTAGAATTACCATTGTAATTGACTAACCATCATAATGATCAATCAAGAACATAAGATAGCTCCATGTCAATACAAGCTACAACTATTTGTGAGAATAGAAAATTAAGGTTAAAAAACCTTCAATAACTTTAATAATAGCAAATAATGACAACCAAGTGGACCGCCAAACAATCTCAGAATCACAGCCAATATAACAATTAAATTTGCTCAGACTTCACAATGGAAAAGTAAGCATGGACAATTCCTGAAACTTGCTAAATGACAATAATCTTACACTTGACAGGACAAAAAATTCAGTCACAGTACCTATGAATGATTATAGCCACCATGATATCTCCTAGGAATTGCATTCTCCGTCTATTCAAGGATTTAATTTTCTAAACATGTAAAATTGAAGGTTTGTTTCCAGTGCATTTTCTGATCATATCGGAAAAAGGGAAAAAGCTATGAACCTTTCCTCTACTTAGCGTATGCCTAAATAAAGGAGCAGAACTGTAAGAAGATTAGCTAATATAAGAAAATTGGGGAGTTTTTTTTTTTTATCATAGCATCGATTCCACAACTAGGCAATTATTTACAGTTGATTATAAAATTTTCGAATGTGCATAAAACCTCAATGAAATATGGATATCTAATATAGTTTCGCCAAAGTACCAAAGGTTTTGAGAAATACCTCCCTGTCTAGATTTGGTTTAACACTGACTGAGGTATCCTCAGGACGGACAAAATCAGGGGCAACAATTTTAACATCAAGGGCTTTTGTCCCTTTGTTCCTTATCAAAAGTGAAAGATGTAGAGAATCTGGTCAATGGAAAAGAAAACGACTAAGTAAGATTGCACAATAGAAAAGACCTTAACTCAGAGAATTCTTGTGTTATCAAAAGTAAAATATTCCTATAACTCGATATGAATTGTTCAAGTACATCATGCATCAACATAATACAACCTGTTTTTATTTTTTTCTTACCACATTCATTGAATATCTAATCAACTTTCTGAAGCTATAGATGAGCATGGTTTGTACAACAGAAAAAAATCATTCCCATGCACTGTGCAGCTTTACACCATTGACATCAAATGTGAATGGTACATTTCTATATTTCAGGCAGTAGATATGTGTCCACGGAATCCATATTTTCAAAAACTCGAAGGTCTGAAGGCTAGATTGTCGACTGACTAGAGGCATTCAACTGCCTAGAGAATCAAGTAGTGTACCAGTGCAAGAAAATTATGAGCAGATCTAAGAGATGTTTCTGTAGAAGTATTATTTGGAATATGAAATTCAGTAACATACCACATTGAGAAGTATAAACACAGACTAGCCAGAAACTACGGTTAGTTAATGAAAGCATGACGAACATTACTGTGATTTATAAATCATAATAAAGATGCCTTTTACCGACTAATCATTTATTAGAAAAAATTGCTACAAAGAGAATATCAAATATAATCCTTCATACAAATGACATCACAACTTACCTTCACCAGGGACTCTTAGGCAAGCAACAAATTTATTGTTCCCGTCGATGCAACTATCTGATGAATCACACCCTTCCATATGGAAATCCTCCAGTCGTGGTGTTGTAGAGTTTGTAACACTGTCCAAGCTGGGGTTTTCACTATAACTCGCTGGCTTTGGCTCATCCAATGACTTATCTCTCATCCCTTGCAAAGTTTCATTATCATTCTTTTGGGATGCTTTATCCAGATTAGGACTCTTCTTTTCTTTGCTAACAATGATCGTCTTAGCAGTATCAGGATTAGCAACGGGAATGTTGGTATCCGTCACAGTACCATTGATCTGAGTGCAGTAGTTGCAAGATTAGATATTCTAGAAATAAATATAAATGGATCTCTATATGCCTAAAAATTGAACCAGAGTCACATGATGAGGGAAAAAAACGTTTTGCACAATTTACCATGAACAAAAATTGTACCCCACTGGACAGCTATAAAATCGAAAAGAAAATAGTTCATATTTATTCTAAAATAAGTAAGCTGATTTTGCTCAAAGAGTCTCAATGCCACATTGTATTCGCATCAACCATCTTTACATATACCGAAAAGCAGGTAGGAGAAATTAAAGTCGTAAAATCCTACAAAGTACATAAAGTAGACAAAGCATCAGACCAAAAAATCTCAGCATATTACAAATTCTCAAGATAAATCAAAGAGTACAAACAAACAAAAAGTGATCAAATCGATTTTTTCCCTTGGTAAGAATAGGCAAACCAAGCAAAAGTGGCAACCATCTCCGTTCCAGAAAGCTTTGATTTACGACACGGAGCTTAGAATCTCACTGACCTCTACTGCGCTAGCGTGTCGATCCGCGTCGAGCAGGATCCGTGCGAGAACAGCAAAGAAGATAATCCATACCCCCTTCTTCATCGAGTCCTCGCCGCCCGCAAGCACGAAGAGGCGGTGAAGGGGCAATCCAAATCCTCCGATTCGCTCGCAAAAACCCAGAAGCAATTCAGCAAAGTATGGATTTGGAAGAATCTAATACTCTTTCGCAAGGCCACGGGCACTGGATGAGGCGCGCAGATTCCTTCCTTCTCTGCCGAACGATCACGGAGGTGGCGGAAGCGGGTGTGATTTTAATTGTAAATTGAAGAGCCAGGAAGACGATCCGACTTCGTCGACTTCGATTTGATACATCGAGGAGGCGGATGACTGGACACGGGCTATTGTTGTGTCGCACGAAGTGGACGGAACTTTGGTTGGGCCACGTTGGCGCTGCTGTGGGCGATAAGAATAATTGGGCCCTCGATGGCCCAGATGTAAGGGCCCGATATGAAAATAACAATAATAATAATTTATTATGTCTAGAACGGAAAAAAATAATAATTTATCAAATGACGCACATGAAATTTGTGAGTGCTCAAAAGATATGCACCGGAGTTTCATATTTTTCAAATGACATACTAAATTCATGTAACCCCTCTAACAAATTTTCTCCTTCCTCTCTCTTTGCATGCAAATTTTTTTTTTCTTTTTCTTCTAAAATTAATCTTTTCTCTCTCTCCTTTTGCATGCATATAAAATCCACGCCACATTTAAAATCAGCATCATCCCTAAAAATAAAAATAAAATCATCACACGTGGTGATGTTAGTCTTGCAAGACCAGCACTATCATGGTAATGATTTTGCAATACCAACATCACATATAGTACTTGTGCAAAATTAACACCACAATATTATTAATAATTTTAGCATGATATTTTTAGGTATATATAAACTTTGGGACACTTCAAAATTTTCTAGCACTTAGAATGAGTCCAATCGGAACTCTCTAAGTTCATCAATGAGTTTTGATTGAAACTCATTGATTAGCCTAGGGATTTGAATTTTTAAAAAATTGACATGAATGGAAGAGAATAGTGCAATAAAGGTGTTTTTGATGTTTTATATCTAGTTTTAGCATCCTTACGATGAGTTATGCGTATGTGTCAATTGCCTTAAAGTCATAAACTTTGAAAATCTTCTAATCACCATTGTTAATGACTTCGAATTAATATTTTTGGACACATATAGACTCTATGGAACTTCAGAAACCTATAACACTTCGAATGAGCCTAATCGGAGATCTTTAGATCCATCAATGAGTTTTGATCGAACCCCATTAATAGTCTAAGGGATTTGAATTTTTGAAAAATTTGCATGTAATGAAAGAGCGTAGTACAGTGAAGGTATTGATGGTGTTTATGTTTAGTTTCGACATTTCTACAATAAGTTATATATATGTGTCAATTGTCTTAAAGTCATAAACTTTGAAAATCTTTTGATAACTATTGTTAATGACTTCGAATTGATATTTTTGGATACATATAAACTCTATGGAACTTCAGAAACTTATAACACTTTGAATGAGTCCGATCGGAGCTCTTTAGGTTCATCAATGGATTTTGATTCAAATCCCTTGATGAATCTGAAAAAATTTTAAATACTATTTTTTAGATTTAAAATGGGACTATCACTAGTTTCACCTAGTAACAAATGTACATCTTTGAATGATCTTCGATTTAAAAAAAAAAATACATCTCGTTCTGATATCCGAGTCAAAAGTTATTGTCTCCGGAAATAAATAATGGACACATCAATACTATCGTGGTATTGATTTTTCAAAACCAGTACCACGATGGTGTTGATATTTAAAAATCAACATCATTTTAATATTGGTATAAATTAAATCAACACCACTATAGTGCTAATAAAAATCACCACTAATATGATGATGATCTTTGAGATCAATACCACAACATTTGATGCTAGTCTTTGAGACCAGCACCAACGCATGGAGTTGGTCTCAAAAGATCATCACCACGGTCTTTTGGTGACCACAACACTTGGTGTTTGGAGTGCTCGAGAATGTTCGTGGTGCTCGAGTGAGTAGTGCTCACGAACACAGTCAGCACTCTCGATGTTCGAGAATCTCGGGGTAAGCACCGAGAGTGTCGACTGTGTTCCCGAGCGCCGAGTGTCAACAGCGTTCGTGAGCGTTACTCGCTCGAGTACCCCGAATGTTCTCGAGCACCCCGAATGTTCTCGAGCACCCCAAGCACCAAGTATTATAGTGTCGGTCTCAAAGATTAGCACCAATATGGTGTTGGTCGTGGTGTTGGTCTTTTGAGACCAATGCATGGTGCTGGTCTTTTGAGATCAGCACCAAATGTTACGGTGTTGATCTCAAAGATCAGCACTATGTCAGTGATGATTTTTATCAGCATTACAGTGGTGCTGATTTAATTTATATCAACATTAAAATTGTATTGATTTCTAAATATCAACATCATCGTGGTGTTGTTTTGAAAAATTAACACCATGATAGTGTTGATGTGTTAATTATTTATTTCCAGAAATAATAATTTTTAACTCGGATATCAGAATGAGATTTAACTTTTTTAAATCGAAGTTTATTCAAATATGTACATTTGTTATAAGGTGAAACCGGTGATAGCCCCGTTTCAAGTCCCAAAAATACCATTTAAAGTGTTTTCAGATTCATCAAGGGGTTTCGATTAAAACTCATTGATGGATCTAAAGAACTTTGATCGGACCCATTAAGTTTTTGAAGTTATATAGAGTTTATATGTGTCCAAAAATATCAATTTGAAGTCATTAACTGTAGCGATCAAAAGTTTTTTAAAGTTTATGATTTTAAGATAATTAACACATACGCATAACTTATCGTAGAGATGTTGGAACTAAACATGAACACCATGAATACCTTCATTGCACCACCTTCTTCCATTACATGCCAACTTTTTAAAAATTTAAATCTGTTAGGCCAATTAATGGGCTTCGATCAAAACCCATTGATTGATCAAAAGAGCTCCGATCGGATTCATTCGAAGTGTTATATGTTTCTGAAGTGTCATAAAGTCTATATGTGTCCAAAAATATCGGTTCGAAGTTATTAATAGTAGTGATCAAAAGATTTTTAAAGTTTATGAATTTTTTGTCACATATATGTTACTTATCGTAAGGATGTCGTAATTAGACATAGACACCATCAATACCTTCACTGTACTATCCTCTTCCATTACATGTCGACTTTTCAAAAATTCAAATCTCGTATGCCTATCAATGAGTTTGGATCAAAATTCATTGATGGACCTAAAGAGCTCCGATTAAATCCATTCGAAGTGTTATAGATTTCTGAAGTGTCATACATTTTATATATATCCAAAAATATCAGTTCAAAGTCATTAATAGTAGTAATCAGAAGATTTTCAAAGTTTATGACTTTAAGACAATTAACACATATGCATAACTTATCGTAGGGATATCAAAACTATATATAAACATCATAAACACCTTCATTGCACTATCCTCTTCCATTATATATCAATTTTTCAAAAATTCAAATCCCCTATCTCATCAATGGATTTCGATCAAAATTCATTGATGGACTTAGAGAGTTCCGATTGGACTCATTCCAACTTCCAAGTGCTACAGGTTTCTTAAGTGCTTCAAAGTTTATATGTGTCCAAAATTATTATTAGGGAATTGATCGTCGCTAGAGGGGGTGAATAGTGTTTCGTACGTCGCTTGATGGGTTTTGTTCGCGTGCTTGCTACAATATCGTTAGCGCAGCGGAATATAGAATAATAAAAATAAAACACAACACAAGCACACAACACACAAGATATAATGTAGTTCGAAACTTTAGAGTTCCTACTCCACGAATTAGGCTCGACTGAGCCTTAGTGATGCAAACAACACCACTAAGCAATAATACTCCTTCTCGACAACAAGTCGAAGGCGGAGAAACCTCTTACAATGATTACATAGTAATACAAAGCAAATTCAAGCAAGTACACTAAAATGCAAATAAAAATATTTTTACAATAAGCTTTTGATTGTTTGATCTTTGGTTGCTTGAGAAGAGCCTTGAAGGTCTGGATTGCAGCAGCAAATCCCTTCCAAATCGCCTCAAAGAACCGCCAAATCCTCCTCCACTAGCTCCTTTTAAAGTTTCACCTCGGGCTGGATTCAATCTAGCAATCAACTGATCGAGACCATCAATCGACTGCTCATGTAGTCATTGTCTCACAACGGCCCGAGCCACGTTAGATAAGTTCCAACGAATAGACCATCGATCGGTGATAGAGCCATCACTATCAAACGAACCCTAATCGACTCTAGAACCTTACGTAGGTCGCGACATCGACCTTGATCGACCGCCAAACATAATACGATGGCTCGGGCCATCACGGTCATTCGTCCAGTCTAGCGGTCGACTACTAGACCATTTCCTGCAATCGACTCTCATCAGTCGACTGATAACCTCATCCATGAGGTTTTAACACTAAGTATGATGCTCTCATACTTGCTAGACCACCTTTAGCTTAGATCTAAGTCTTCTAGCCACCTCCGTCAATCTCACGCCTATCGGATCCCTCCAAGTCATCCATGACTTGTTCATCCATACGCTAGCCTTCAAGTGCTTCCATCGGCTATTGTCATGCTAAGTTGGTCTACACCGCCAAGGCACATTGGACTTACGCTGCCAAAACTACCGCTTGAATTTTTACGCCGCCAACCATTGGACTTATGCTGTCAAGACTCCACCCTTGGATTTTACGCCGCCAATATCAACCCTTGGACTTTCCTTGCCAACCCATGTTGGATTTTCCAATTTCCAAGACTCAAGCTTGGACTTTCCCTTACCAAAACCTATGCTTGGACTTTCCATGTCAACGCATGTTGGACTTTCCATTTATTAAGACTCAAGCTTGGACTTTCTATGTCAAATACACAAGACTTGGACTTCTTCATCATATGGGCAACCTCATATCAACCATATAGTCAAACAATGGTCAAACCATCATCAAATATCAAAATATCACTCGAGTCAAACTCGAGTCCGGTCAATCATGACACGGGTCGATTATACAAACAATCTCCCCAAAATATTATCAAACATCAAAACACTACTCGAGTCTGGTCAATTGTGACCAGGGTCGATTGCACCAACAATCTTTCCCTTTTTGATGTTTGACAAAAACCAAACACCTTTGAGTTAGGCCACCTAACTCAAATCTCCTTACCAATTCTTCCAAATTGGTAATCTCATAAATTCTCTCCCTTTTTTACATACATTAAAAAGGTTCTCCTCAAGGAGGTCAATGTCTCATATCCAATGAGATATTACAATTTCCTCCTTGGACCACAAACATCTAGGATGTCTTCACTCTTCCTAATGATAAGTCTCATATCACTTAAGAGAGACTTCCTATAAACTCTCCCAATTTTCAAATTGGACATCTCACATTTCTATTTCTCCCCCTCATGAGGAAGAAAACATTCATCATCCCATGATGGATACTTCCTCCTAAAGGTTTGTTCCCCCTTGACCATTGCACTAACAATGTCCTTCAACAATGTCCTTGGAGAGTCCCTAAGTCTATAGGAACACTAAACCATCAAAAATAAGGATAAAAGTTCAAACATAAACTCTCACACACCTTAAATTTATACCTACCCTAAACAACTCTCCTAATTCATATCCAATGGATTTTCACCCTTTCTAATGCTTTTCAAAGTATATCCTAGGGTTAGGAGTAGTTAGAATAACCTAAAATAGCTGAAACATGGGTTAAATATCCTTGTTTACCCGAAATCAACTCTGGCAGTCGACTCTTACAGTCACCAATCGATTGCCCTATGCAGCAGTCGACTGATATCTGCAAAATGCAGAAATCAGAAATCACAAGTGGATTTTCGAAATTCATAAGTAATTATACATAATATGAAAAATCACGAAAATTCATATGTATAATACTTATGACAAATACAATGGGTGAAAAATATTTGAAAATTAATTTATCCACAAAATAGTGAAATTGACACAAAGTTCAAAATCATTGAAAAGTTCAATGTTTTGAGCCATCTTTGTATCAATATCATCAATGGTGACTTCTATTAAAAGATAGACTACACCAAGGTTTTCTAAAATAATTTTAAAATATTTTTAAAAACCTATATTGGATCATGATCAATTAGCTCAATGCACATGACTTGCACATTAGCTTTCCCCATTATCCACCCATGATATAAAGTGAGTTTGAGTTCATCGTCTAGATGCAAAAACTATACACCTTGAACCTAACTCGTTTCCTAGCATCTCACATATGTCTAGGGTGTATGAATACACACACATGTCAATGTGATGTGAGATGTGGGTTTTGGTTATCCTAAACTAAGGTCTCATGTATTTTTCTAAGGTAACACTACTTGATTCCCTTATACATGGGACTTCAAGTCATGTCATAGTGCTTAAATCAATTTTATTAATATATGAAATGATCATGACATAAATGATAGCATAAATAAACATGGTCAATGATCATGATGTCATGACATATGATTAAATCTAAATACACATGACATAAAATAGTCCTAATCATAATCATGACATTTTATATGATTAAAAATAAATATGATGTCATAACATGTTATATGACAAATCAAGCATGACAAATAAAATATAAAGGTATATAATACCTAAATTTTAGTGTTAATTGTCATTTGTTAAAATTAAACTCATTTTGTCATATTATCACTAATCTTCCAAGTGTGTCAAACACCCAAAATGACATACTGTTAAATACGAAAAATCTAAAATACCAAAATAAATGGCCAAAAATTTAGAGAAATAATCTTGGAAATTTTTTGAGATTTTTAGAGAATTTTTTCGAAATTTAAACGGAGTCCGTACGAGATAATTATGGGGATAAAATAAATAGGCTTTGGAGGAGTCTATTTAAGGGGATAATCGACGACATTAACCTAAGTTTTTCTATTTCCTTTTTATTTTTCCCCCGCCGTGCTCTCTTTTCTCTCTCACGACCCCCTCTCCGCGGTCGACAGTTCCTCTCGCGCGAGCTCTTCTCCGTAAACGACCGGTACGCCACCCAGCGTCGTCGACGCCGACGCTGGCCGTCATCGGCCACAGCGCGGCCTTTCGCCTCGCTTCTCCTCGCGCCCGCAGCCAACGGACCACCGAGCCCCTTCTTCCTCGCGTCGCCCGACTCGCACACGCTCCGGCTCCTCGCCCTTCCTCGCGGCCGAGTCTTCTTCTCCCCATGCATCGGCCACACGATCTCGCCGCTCGCAGACGCCGACACCGAGCCTTGCGGTCGCCCCTTCTCCCCTAAGCGCCGACGCCCATCTTCCCGGTGCCCAGGCCACCGACTCCTTGCCTCTGATCGCCGCACGAGCCGCTGCTGCTTCTTCCCCAGCACCTGCAGCCACAGGACTGTCGCCGGTGAGAGTGGAGCTTCCGATAAATACCTAGTTTCCTCTTGTTTCCTGTCTGTGCAGGTGTATGTTGTTGTAGTGAATTTGTGATTTTGGACAGTGATTGGTGAGTGTTGATGGTGTCGGTGAATAGGGCAGTAGGGAAGGAATTGGGGCCGACTGAGAGGGGTTGTGAGGGTTTTATTTGGGGGTGTCGTGTTGTTGGGTTGGAGGTGGTCGTGCAAGGTCGGTTGTAAGTGGGTTGCGAGTTGGGGATATTGGCTGCCGGTGGAATCTTAAGGCAGGTAGGCAGCATTCATAGTATGATTAGATTGTTGGTTGGTTTCGGATAAATTTAGGGTAGTGGGATGGATCCATTTGGGTGTTGTCGACTGTGCATGAGGTGGATTTGGCTGTGAGGACAATAAATTGAGATGGATTGATTGATTGTTTTGAGGAGCAACCAAAGATTATATCATTGTAATACTATGATGATTGTTGCCATTATGGATAATATTTTCATATGATGAGTATTGATCATGGTGAGATTAATTGTAAGGATATGTTCTTGGATTTAAGAGATAATCACAATTTGTGACCTACGGGTTGAGGGTCTACTTGGGGATACATAGTAGTAATTTAGCACGTTGTCGTGTGCTTGGATTTGATGGATTTACTTTGAGTTAATTGGTTTTGTAGAAAAATCGATTAAGTATTCGATTTGTCGATGAATTGCATATTGTGCTTAACAATAGTTATGTTGTATGCAAGTTTCGATCACAAGGCAGGTTCATGGTCGTGACGATCTGATTGTTTTCTCGAGCATTTTATCATACGGGTATTTTGACTTATCTCTTAAATATAGTCATGTTGATATGCTAGTTAGGATAGCTTACAATAATTTTCATGTTTATATGTCTAGTATGTTTTTATGCCTATTTGATACATGCATTTGATCGGATATGATTATATCTTCCATGGTTTACTTGGATTATAGATATGTACTTATTGGTTGTGCATATTATTCGGATATGTGTTTTAGTTGGATTTACATGCTTTAGTATCATGCACCATCTTGCATGATTGTATACTGGTTGGACGGGGTTCCTTTATAGTTGAGCCCGCAGCCAGTTACATGGTCTGCACACACTGCCACTCATGGGTTAGTGGTACATCAGAAGGGTGTGTGCAGTTGCTCTGTCAGGCTCCACTGGTCCGCTCATGGGTAGCGATGAGGCAGCGTGGTAGCGGGCAGGGATCCCTCCTCTAGTCTACGACACCGGGAGATGAGAGCTTTGCTCCCCCACTCTGTTTAGGGCAGGAGGATAGGTGTACTCCGACAGCATCCTATACACTCGATCACTCAGGAGCAGTGATGGCAGGTGCACAGTTGTCATAGTCCTACCCACTCGGCTTCACCATCGCGTGTGAGGCGGCTGACTGGCGTCAGGGGTGACCATGTCATTTGCACGACATGTATTTTGCATGGATAGTATTTGTATTGTGTTTGTTGCATTTTTATTGCTGCCTTGGATGTTGCATATGATTGTCATGCATACAGGATACATATTTGTATATGATGATGACTTTATTTCTTCTAGTAGGGCACATGCTCTTATATCAGGGTAGGAGATTCAGCTAAGTACAGTCCTTTTGTATTTCTTTCTTGCATACCATATATACATGAGACTATACTGACATGATTGTTATTGTTAGCTATTTCTTACCTTGCATATCGACTATATTCGTTGAGTTCTTTGAACTTACCCCGTTGATTTATATCTATTTCAGGATGAAGCTGTCAAGAGAGTCCAGCTATCAAACCCCCACGTCGTGATAGTTTTATTGGTTATTTGTTTTATGGATTTGGATTTTGATTAGAAGATATGTTTAGGACTGAAGTTGGATTGTGTACTCGTGAATTTTTTTTTGTATCCTTGTAGACCTTTATTCGGATTTTATTTCGATTGGTTTTGGTTGGGTATTCCTGCCCAGATGGCAGAAGGGGTAAATCTAGTTATTGTAGACTGTTTACTATTTACTTTGGTTGTTGGCCTGAGGCCTCTTTTATTATCTACGTGTGTTGTTTGGATTTCAGTCGTGTTGATCGATGTATAGTGGTCGTGTAGGCCTTGTATATAAGTTTGGTATTATCACCCGTACAGGGGAGATGCTGTCAGATTTTCGTCTGGTGGGGACTCCCCCGGGGCATGACACATACTATGACCTAAGACCTAAATTGTGCCAATTTGATTGATTTTTTATAATTCTCAAAATATATTGGCACATCCTAAAAATCTTTAGGATTTACATTCAAACCTATTTCCAAGGTATCCATAACCTTGAAAATGACCTAACACGCCACTTTTATCATGGTTAAGTTAACTATCCATCCATTTAAAGTTGGCACACCCTAACTCAGTTAGTGTGAATCGATCACGCTCCTATGTACCCAAAATCTATTTGAGCCCCTTGGGCTAACTCGGTATTCCTTAGGGATAATTTTCCTAAATATCCTCCTAATGACCCTTCTAGGCTTAGTAGTCTTAGTCATTTGGGTATTGCTTTGGTTAACTCTAGGGGTGACTCCCCTTGTAACCTTCTTAGTGACTTTCTTAGATTTTTTCGAACCCCTAGCCACTAGGCACACTCCATGGTTAGCCTTAAGGATGACCTCCCTAGTAACCATGACCTTCCTAGACTTAGATTGTGTCCTATAATCAAATGAAACACTATGGTAGGTCTCCTTAGGTTTATGTTTGTGACCCGAACATTTCTTGCCTTTGGATGACTCTTGTCTCCTAGGCCCTAAATTTTGACAATTTAACCCTTTAACTTGATTTTGCATATTGTTGAGGGTCTTTTACATTTTCTTAAGTCTTAACCTCAAGACTTAATTTTCTAGCTCTAATTGTCCAATTTCTAAATTTTGATTTAGTCTTTGGGCATTTTTCATTTCTTAGGCATATGTCTACCCCTCTTAGGGTTAATGCCTAAATAATTTTCTATCATTTTAATGAACTCCCTAGATAAAATGGGTCTAGAGTTATTGTTCCTAGATTTGTCCTTAAATACATTAATATGCTTAGCACCTAATCAATAAAGTCTATTATTCCTAGTATGTTTTTGTTCATGAGTAATAGCAAGATTATTAACATAACTTCTAGCATGCTTTTTAACATAAGTTGAAGGTGCATTATTGAAATATATCTTAGGGTTTGCTTTAGAAGCTCTCCCTACTTGTGATGCTCCTTCTTGACCCTTCCTCCTCCCCCTAAGGCATTGACTCTTATAATGTCCTTTTTGGTTGCATTTAAAGCACACTGCGTGCTCCTTACTCTTCCTAGTGGGGACTCCAGCATCCTTGACCTTTGGCGCTAGTTGACTTTTCTTGACCTTCTTAGGGCACTTGCTCTTATAGTGCACATATTCTCTACACTCAAAACACATAATATGATTTTTATTTTGAATTAATGTGCTTGAGTTACCTTCCGTGGGAGGGAAATTTTGGTCTTTTTCATCTCTTCCGAATGTTGATAGTTCTTCTTGGTTTTGCTCTTGTTCCAGAGTGGATGGTCTATCCTCCCCCTCAATTCTAGAGGTGGAGGCTTCTTCTACTTCTTTCACCTCCTCTTCCTTCTTGGATGTCGAACACTCCTCGACCTCCGAATCTTCACTCTCTTGTGAGGATGAGTTTGCTTCTTCGGCCACCTTCGATTGAGCCGATGAGCATTCATCTTCTTCCTCTTCTTCTTGGACCGATTGTGGGTTCTCATAGAATCTTGTCACTCGACTCCACAGCTTCTTAGCATCCATGTAATCTCCTACCATGTACAAAATGTCATTAGGGATTAAATCAACCAAGAATTTTATTACCTTTGTATTTTTCTCAAATTCTTGGAGTTGTTCCCCGATCAATTTCTTCATTTTTAGGAAACCTCCCTTTGACACTCTTGGATAATTAAATCCTTCCATCAATGTGACCCATTCTTCAAAGTCCCTTATCATGATGAAGTCTTCAATCTTCGCCTTTCATTGATTGAAGTCTTCTCGTCCATAGAGTGTATATGAGACGGGCGTGTTGATATCTCATCTCAATGTTTCTTGGAAATCCGTCTTCTTCTTCACCCTCTAGCGGTGCTCCCTTAGCGGTTAGTCCAAAAGAAGAGCAGTCTCGCTCTGATACCACTTGTTGGGGAATTGATCGTCACTAGAGGGGGGTGAATAGCGTTTCGTATGTCGCTTGATGGATTTCGTTCGCGTGCTTACTATAATGTCGTTAGCGCAGCAGAATATAGAATAATAAAAACAAAACACGACACAAGCACACAATACACAAGATATAACGTGGTTCGGAACCTTAGAGTTCTTACTCCACGGATTGGGCTCGACTGAGCTCTAGCGATGCAAATAATACCACTAAGTAATAATACTCTTTCTCGACAACAAGTCGGAGGCGAAGAAATCTCTTACAATGATTACAATAGTAATACAAAGCAAATACAAGCAAGTACACTAAAATGCAAGTAAAGAAAACTTTATAATGAGTTTTTGATTGCTTGATCTTTGGTTGCTTGAGAAGAACCTTAAAGGTCTAGATTGCAACAGCAAATCCCCTCCAAATCACCTCAAAGAACCTTAGCCAAATCCTCCTTCACGAGCTCCTTTTAAAGTTTCACCTCGGGTTGAATTCCGCCTAGCAGTCGACTGATCCAGACCATCAGTCAAATGCTCCTATAGCCGTTGTCTCACAACAACCTGAGTCACATTGGATAAGTTCCAACGGATATACCACCAGTCGACTGATTATGCCCATCAGTCGACTGATAGAGTCATCATTCAACAGTCAAATCCTAACAGTCGAGTCTGGAACTTTCTGTGGCCGCGACATCGACTATCAGTCGACTACTAGACATAGCAGTCGGTTGCTCAGGCCATCAGTCGACTGCTCAATTCTGGCAATCGACTGCCAGACCATTTCTTGTAGTCGAACTCCAGTCGACTCCCATCAGTCGATTGAGCATAATATCAGTTGACTGATAATCTCATCCATGAGGTTTTAACACCAAGTATGATATCCTCATACTTGCTAGACCACCTTTAGCCTAGACCTAAGTCTTCTAGCCACCTCCATCAGCCTCACGTCTATCGGATCCCTCTAAGTTATCATTGACTAGTTCATCCATACACTAACCTTTAGGTGTTTCCATCGGCTATTGTCATGCTAAGCTGGTCTACACCGCCAAGACACATTGGACTTACACTGCCAAGACTACCACTTGAACTTTATGCCGTCAACCATTGGACTTATGCTGCCAAGACTCCACTCTTGGATTTTACGCCGTTAATATCAACCATTGGACTTTCCTTGCCAACCCATGTTGGACTTTTCAATTGCTAAGACTCAAGCTTGGACTTTCCTTTACCAAGACCCATGCTTGGACTTTCCATGTCAACCCATGTTAGACTTTTCATTTTCTAAGACTCAAGTTTGGACTTTCTATGCCAAGTACACAAGACTTAGACTTCTCCATCATATGGTCAATCTCATGTTAACCATATAGTCAAACAATGGTCAAATCATCATCAAATATCAAAATATCACTCAAGTCAAACTCGAGTTTGGTCAATAATGACCCGGGTCAATTGTACCAACAATTTCCCCAAAACATTATCAAACATCAAAACACTACTCGAGTCCAACTCGAATCTGGTTAATTGTGACCTGGGTCGATTGCACCAACAAATATCAGGTCAAAATCATTAACAACATTATAGTGTTGATTTTACGGTGACACTATATGTAGTACTAATCTTGAAAAATCAACATTAACACAAGATCAGCACTACCATGGTGTTGGTCATACAAGATTAACACCAACACATGATATTGGTTTTTGCAAGACCAATACCATGATGGTGTTGTTCTTGTAAAACCATCACCAGTATAGTGTTGGTTTTGCAAGACCAACACCAGGTGATCATGTGTTGTTATTATTTTTTTTTTTTTAGAGATGATGTTGATCTTAAATGTGATTGGATTTTATATGTATGCATGGAGAAAAAAAAGATTAATTTAAGAGAGAAGAGAAGAATAAAAAAGAAATTACATGCGGAGAAAAAGATAAGGAAAGAATTTATAAGATAATATAAGAATTTGATATGCCCTTTGCAAAATAGGAAACTTTAATTCGTCTTTTGAACGTTGACAAACTTAGGTGTGCACTTTGATAAATTGCTGGAAAAAAAAAACGTGTTTGGCTCGTGTAACGGACTTACAGCCAATTAATGGCTCAGCACCCGGCGATCTCACTGGAAACAATGAGTTTATAGGTGATCGGTGAGCTCGTCGTCAGCGGCAAGCTAGTAGGGGTGATCGGCGAGCTCGTCATTAGTGACAAGCTCACGGCCAGTGAGCTCGCGAGCAGAAAACAAGCAGGCCAGACGATCAGCGGGTTTGTCAGTCAACCGCAAACTTACCAGCCACTCGCAAGTAGAACGAGCTCACAAGCTCGCCAGCAGACGGCAAACTTGCCGCTAGCTGTTGGATTCACAAGCAAGGATCACATTTTAGATACAAGAAAAAAATTGATATATATATATATATATATATATAATGCACTTTATCGTGCGCAACTAGAAGAATACATAATAATTAAAAATACACCGTGCTTAATCTCCGCTTGTTCGCTCGCCACTCAACATCGCCAATAATCGATCGAAATCTAACTCGATCGCAGTCTTGATCGAATCGAATTTCAATTACGATCGGATGACACAGATGGCCATTAAATTCAAGCGATGGATTATAGCACAGATTCAATCCTGAAATATCGACGACCAAGAGTGATACATTCTCAGTCACGCACATGACACACCAGATAAGTCGCACCACATAACATTTATAAAAGACAATAATATTCCGAACGAGCACTGTGTATGTCCAGGATGCGCGATTGAAAAATTCAGTGTAATACACTATCAGCTTTTCAGTCGTGCATCTTGGACACACACAATGCACGCTCCGAATAACTGCATTATATAAAGATAATAATATTTAATATAGTAAAAAAAAAATCAACAATAAATTACTACAAATGGTGATCTCTATTACTATCACTTCTTGAAACTCTCTCCTTGCTAATGGAAAATCTTAGTGCAAAAAATTAGCTACAACTTGTAAAGAAAAATGCAGTTCCGTTTAAGAATTAGCAGCAGTCGATCTGCAACAAATGTGCGACAAGAGAGTATTACCAAAGGAATTGCAAACTACCAAGCGAAGAGAATACTACCACTATCACAAAGCAGAGATCTATTTAAAAAATACGTTGATCAGACGCCTCAAGTCAAAAACATTAGCAAACACCAATTTTGGCATGTCAACGGCAAGATCTTCTCTTTCGACCTCCAGGAAATAGTACATAAAGTACATCTGAAAGAACAAAGCTGAGAAAGACTGTGATCAAATTTGAGATCCATCCGCAAGAGAGTATGAGGATAGTACATGTGATTACGACTGTTCAGCATTGCAATTGAGAGCCGTCTGTTCATGCCAGACCCCATTCAAGTTAGACTGCCATAGCCTAACAATGCCATCGCTGCCAGTTGACGCCAATGTCATTCCGCTCATGTCCCACTCCAGTTGCCACACCTGTGCATTTCCAAGTTCAGAAGTTCATTCCTCATTTCTCAACTATAAAGCAAAAGGAATTGATGATTTATTTAACAAAATGCTAAAAGTCTAACAAGTCACATATATTTAGGTTTAGAAAACACCAAATAAAATGTAGTCTATCCATAAGCTACTTTGAACTCTACCTGAAAAAAGGTATGGCTAATTAGCAAATAACTTCATACCTGGCCATCATGGCCCTCGAGTAACGCAACTTTTTCAGTCGAAAATCTTCTGTCCGATTCAGGGTCCAGCACTACATGCCATATGGCAATACCCTTGCCAGTCGCAACTGCTATAACTTCAAATGGCCTAAAAGTCAAGTCCATCCATCCAACACGATAGCAATAAGATCGACTATATGAATTCACTAAAAGTTCATAACCACAAACAATAAATTAAGCATTTTTTTTAAAACAATAATAATAATTGAGATAAAGTAAAATCAACTAGTTCTACAGTTTGGTTAGCAAATATATAATTGAATAATCATGATCATAAGGAATTGAAGAAAAGCTGCTTAATATTGACAAAAGTGTAGAAATTGTCATACAGGTAGTTTATTAAGATAGAAACAAATGTGTATTTTATGCCAGAACATTTCTTGTCCACACGGAATCATCAAAACTATAGGTAATCAAGTACCTGCCTATGTTGGGAGCCCAGGCTACAGCATGTACCCTGTCACTGTCATCTTCAGGTAAAGCTAGTTCAGCAACTGATAACCAACGTTGATGAGCCTCTTCAAACACCCAAATCTGTTGGAGAACAAAATTCTACAGGTGTTAAGCAAATAGCCATCTTAATCAATATATACTGTTTAAACAAGCTTTAACTCCTCAACAAGTAGACAGACAATTCTTTCAAAAAGAAATTTGGAGATGAAGACAGAGGGAACAGTATTACTTGCTAAATAATGAATTCTCTAGAAGATTCAAATCACCATCTTGCAATTGACAGGGACTAAAGCTCAACTCTCTTTAGTATAAAACATTGTGTGCATTTCGCCATAGTGCTTGTTGCACAATCTCATCAAAACAGTGTGAGCATGGATGAGATATATTGATTTGAAGCATATACAAATATCCAACTTGTCATCACTTACACATTATTGGTCAAAACGCCATAATATTATGTACATGTACAAAAATTCACACTTTATCAGTTCCTCTTGACGCATACATTAATAATATTAGCATACCTACACAAAATTAATTATTAGTCTCACATCGAGTACCTTTGTGGTGATAGGATTGAGGTCATAGGGTTTAGGATATTTAGTCAATCAAGTTTAACATAGTATGAGACAATGAGCTCCAGAGTTCGAATCCTACATATAAAAAATAATAATGCTATTGTGCGCATGAAGGGGCATGGCATGTTAAAGCTAGAATGCTCCCGTTCATTACTCCCATATAGATAGTATAGTGATTCATTATATAATTTAGTTTCTTTCCTACTGCTTGAGCTTTTAAATAATTAGTTAGCCAAACAACTTTAATAGGATCAAAATTGCAGCTATTTCCCAACTTATTTACTTGCACTCTTCCAAATTATTTAATAGCACTCCTAATAAGGGCAGGGATAATTCGATTGAGAGCATCCATTTGAACTAAAAACATCTATATACTCAACAAGTTTTGACTATGGTTCTTGGGAAACAACCAAATCTGCTTTCACAAAATGATACTAATAATAAACTTAAAAAAACAAACAAAAAAAAACATGGTTGATGGCCAGCTAGCATGCCTGCTAATTAAAAATTGAGCATATAGCCAATGACAAAGGCCAAGACTAACCTTCTGATTGCATAACATCACAAGTTCACAACCTCAACATACCTTGGATGAATTCAACTGGGGTTGATCAGAACTGAAACCAAGGACAAAACTAGACTGCTGGCTCTCAATCCTATGAGGATTCCAAGCAATAGATGCAGATGTGCATGAAGTCTTTCCAAATCTAGAAACAGAAGTAAGCACGTTCTGGAATTCTGCCTGCATTGTAAAGAAACTCAACAATGTCAGTGCAAGTAAAAGCAAAATGAACAATATTGTAGTAAACCTTGGAAGCAAAGATGATATGCAAAATAAATAAATAGTGGGACAAAGCTGAGTTAAATCTGCAAGCCCTTATCTTTTATGAGACAGATAAACAAGATTAAACAACAGTTACAATTATGATGTGAGTACAAAATGTGCTAGAATGTAACAAGCACAAGCAATGTAGTTATGTAGATGTGAATTAATGAGCCAGAGAACAGCATGATCCTGAATCTACAAGAGACTTGACTAGTTTAAAGCACCAATCCTTGTACGTTTTTTTTTTCCAAGTGATGACCTGTTTATTCCACTCATTTTAATTAGGAAAAAATATTGGGTGGTGGTATAAGCCCAAGTAGCATGTCATTGATGCAAGAAAGAGTTTTTAGGAAAGTTTTTAATAGCAAAAGAAAGAGTGTCCTATCAAAATCAAGTGCAGAGAGGAAGAAGTGGATAATGGGTGTCAGCAAAAAATTCTACATTAATTGAATTTACTAATGTAGACATCAAAATTTTCACAATTGCCGTTTGTTCTCTCACATTTGATTGCTAAGAGTCTTGGAGTTCTCTTCTTTAGTGATGAACTGATGAATTCCACCTACCCAAACAACCTGTGTCAGCCGGTCTTTCTGAAACTAATATAAAAGCTGATGTTACATCATAAATGACTCACTTCAACTCCTTAAAGAATAGCAGCAATTTTGTATACTTGGAGAACATGCAAGGTGGCAACATCAAGTAGACGTAGGCATTGACTTCAGTCTAGAAGCTCTTCAATGAGCACATCCAGTTAACTCTAGAAAACCTTATGGGCATCTCCGCAAGAAGGAAAGCCATTAGCACATTCAATTGCATCTCAGTCTGCAACGCCAAGACCATGGCCCCTGCCCCATTAGCAGTGTCTCTCTTGCCAGATGTGTTTGGCCCTGCTCCATCACCCTCAACCATGTGACCTCCACCCTTTTGTAAGTGCCATGTTGCATGCTTCAAGAATGCGCAAAGAACACAACTCAAGTAGAAGGAACCATTACCTATGGTTTAAAAGCCCCCCAATCTAAATGCACATTGTAAAGCATAGAATCACTTCTATTAGGAAACCCTCATGGTAAAGTGTTCACATTTTATAAATGCACATTTAGGGGGGTTTAGATAACAAAAGATCCGGATGTTTGGGTTAAGTGTTCATAGTTTACAAAACCACAAAATCCAGACTAAAATTTCCAGATTGGATCTGTTGAGAGTATTGAAATACAATAAAAATCTCACATTGATAAGTCATAGAAAAAGTCATGTGCTTCAGTGCTTATAAGATGAAAAGATATCTCTATTGATATGAGACCTTTTGGGTATAACCCAAAAATAAAAATTATGAGGACTAAGATTCAAAGTGGACAATATCATATCATTGTGGAGATATGTGAATCTTATTTACACCAACAATTGATATCAGAGTCATGGTTCAAGTAAGTCATGCACCTTGAACGAAGAAAGTGACTCTCATGTTCAGATCAAGAGAATCATACACTAGACAGGAAGTCCAGTTGGATCAGGAAAACTGGACAACTGGCAGAAAGTCCAGTTAGGTCAGGAGGATTGGACAACTGGTAGAAAGTCCAGTTAGGTCAGGGGAACCGGACAACTGCAAGAAATTCAACTAGGTCAGGAGGATCAAACAGTTGACAGGAAGACCTGATAGGTTGAGGATCGGACATCAAACCGAGGCAGTATTTTGAGGACGGATAGGCTTGAGGGGGGTCCAATGTGGTCCTTCGTTTGAGGGGGGGAGGGGATTGTTGGAAGTATTGGGAATACAATCAATGTCCCACATTGGTAAGACATGGAAAAGATCATGTGCTTATAAGATAAAATATTTCCATTAGTATGAAGCCTTTTTGGTATAGCCTAAAAATAAAACCATGAGGGTTTAGGTCCAAAGTGGACAATATCATATCATTGTGGAGATATATAAATCTTATTTGCACCAACAGGATCAAGATAATAGGCCCAACAATGAAAAAGCAAATGAAATAAAGGTTCATTAACAGAAGATATGGTATATCTCAATTTAGAAGTCTTTAGGTAACAACAATATAACCTTGTAAAAATACAGTTTAAAATGCATAGAAGCACTTCTATTAGGAAAACCTCATGGTAACACAACTGCAGTTGACAAGTGGGACATCTCACTATCTTTGATAACTAACACAAAGCATACATAAATCATCCTAAACAAGTTGATATGAGAAAACCATGAAAAATGATAAAATATATAAATCAGGCACTACAATTTCCCATTTCTTTTTTCTAATTTGAAAACCAAAATCAAGCAAGTGAAAGCCCAAATAGCAGCAATTAAAAGGATCAAAAAACAAATGTGTATCTTCACAATAGAAAATGCAATTATTTTTCCTTCTCTGTTACTCCAATTGAACAAGAAAACACACCTGCCCATCAAAATATTGATCAATTTATGTATAAAAGATGTTTCACAAAATCATGTGTCACCCAAGGGTACTAGCCCAGTACCATTTAAGCTTCTATAACTCTTAGGTGACTATAAAGAAAGGGAAAATGAATAGTATGCATCTTTTTCCTTAGAGAAAGATAAAACCCAATTTATCATTTTAAGTTTCTCTATAACTATTAGGCTATTATAAGAAATAAAGTATTGAGCCATATGCATCTTTTATTCAATAACAACATCAACAACAACAACCAAGCCTTATTCCACTAGATGAGATCGGCTATATGGATCCTTCTATCATTGGGCTCGCATATTTTATTCAATAAATGAAAAAAAAAAATCTTAGGACAGAATCATATCCAAACATTAATCAACTAAGCAAAAGCTGCTACTTAGTCACAGTAGAAAGAAAAGTAACTAACCTGAAGCTGCCATTTGTCCAAATTCAAAGGATCCATTAATTCATAGACTTTCACATGACCATCTGAATAAGCAGCAACCTAAAAACAGTTCCAAAGTCATTAACATGCATAAAAGAGGCAGCCTAGCGAAGATGCTAGCATCTTTGTAAATCAACTCATAGAAGTTACCAGCACATAGAGCATACAAACAAGAGGCACATAGTCAACATTCAATGTCAACAATCAACAAGAAAAACTAAAAGTTTGTTGATAGATTGTTCGATCTGTATAAGTCTGTCTACAATCTGTAAGGCTCTATGAAAACCATATATGAAAGTGGGTGTGTTAGGATGAACTGGTTAACGAACAGAATCATCAATTTCATGCTTCACTTCATGATCTAATTTTAATATAAAGAAAAGTAGTTGTTCTCTTTGATTAAACATCAATGTACAAGCTTTTATCCAGGAAAGCAAAACACAATTGTATATACAAATGACTGTCCCACAAATTAAAATCAATTATGCGAGTGGTTCCACTTTACAAACTAAAGCTCTAGTTGAATTCTTCAAATAAATAAATAAATAAAATAAAATAAGTTAATTTTTTTATAAAAACAAAACAAAAACACTTAGCCATCTTGAACCTGCTGTTCCAACTAGGTAATTAATATAGCATGAACAAAGATTATTTGCTTCACATAACTATCCAGGCTTTCTCAACCTAACAATAAATATTTGGTATGCTATTGATACTCGTTTTCAAATGTTTGACATAATGAAATAACTTAATAATTTTATAATCTCCAGAAGTTGGTAGCATATCAAGTACAGTAAAACATAAGAGAATTCCCTTTACTGCCAAAGCTTCACCAATGTTCCCTTAGCCATCTTGAACCTGCTGTTCCAACTAGGTAATTAATATAGAATGAACAAAAATTATTTGCTTCACATAACTATCCGGGCTTTCTCAACCTAACAATAAATATTTGGTATGCTATTGATACTCGTTTTCAAATGTTTGACATGATGAAATAACTTAATAATTTTGTAATCTCCAGAAGTGAGCCTTGGCACAACGGTAAGGTTGTTGTCTTGTGACCAAGAGGTCACGGGTTCAAATCCTGAAAACAGCCTCTTGCAAAAAAAGGCGAAGATCACAGACAATGGATTCCTTCTCCCGTACTCGTATGGAGCCGTGCACCGGGTTGTAGTTTTTTTTTTTTTTAATCTCCAGAAGTTGGTAGCATATCAAGTACAGTAAAACATAAGAGAATTCCCTTTACTGCCAAAGCTTCACCAATGTTCCATGTAACAACCAATCGAAGGTGGAGCATGGTTCATGTATCATCATGAGGAAGTTGCAAAGCTTAAACACAACAAATTCTTCATATACACTTTTTAGAACATTATTATAACTTAAGGCTTCTTCACCTGATATGAGATTGAACAACTGAATTTGTAGAAATCACATGCTCAAGAAGTACATTTTCCAGCTGGGTATGTGTATTGGAGCATTGATACAAGTTTAAGAGGAGAAGAGAAATATAGCATAGACCACATTTGAGCAACTTCAAATTATGAGATTAACAAAACTATTAGCAAGTAAATCAAATTGGGGAAATAAATTACAAGTCTTTAAATCTACTTGACAACCATCAACAAATTTATAATGCGCTTACAATTTAATTTTAATCAAAACTTACCATCTTCAGATTGGTCACAAATACTCCAAATTGTAGTTCAAGTACATGAGAACCACTGCTCTCAAAGAGTTTACAAAGCTTCCATGTTGGACATTTAGTATCTGATTAATATGATGTAGAAGTGAGTACCAAAGTAAGATCAGGATGCTAAATATGCATCTAATGAGGCTCAGAATGAAAATCACCAATAGTAGATTACAGACCAAATAATAAATAAAAAGTAATAAGGAGGCCAAAAAAATAGAAATATGTCCTTAATTTTTATCGACTTTATTTCACGCTCAATTTTCACAAAAGAGGTTTAGATAGGTATGTCTGTATGCCATAATACCATAAATTTATGAAGCAAGAGAAGAGGTGGAGAGAGTAAGACAGACAGGGACTAGTAATGCTCGTACATCGACCAGGGAACAGTTACCGAATGTTTGAACCAAACTAGAATCATATGCTAAAAACGACATTTTAACAAGCTTTTTTGTCTATATATTCTTAATTTTTGAATCTACTAGTAAGAAGGAGCTGTAAATACAGATGAATATATTACTGATGTTAATGGTTTTTGCATATTAAAGAGTTGAAGGGTTATTTGTAATGTGACAAACATATTACAAAAGGTCTAAGGAAAAGGAAAAGATATGCATACTGACCCCAGTTTTTAAGTATTACCTTCATCGATCTCTTCCCATAATGAAAACTGTCCATCTTCGCAGATGCAAGCAATGGCATCTCCACACTCTGGAGGAGTCCAGACAACCTTCACAACGCAGCTAGAATGCGCCTGCAACGACGTCAACCGAGCAAGGCTAAATCTTTGATTAAATATTCAATTCAATCAAAACCCTAGAAGAATCTTAAAATGAGATCTAAAAAAATCGCCTAGTTACAAAAGAAACCACTCGATTTCAAAACTACATTTGTCGACCTTCCATTTGGAAGAGGAGGAGGGGGCGGCGGGATGATCAGGGGAGTCGTGGATGGAAACCGAGCCATCCATGTGGCCCACGGCGATCCTCTGTCCGCAGTAGTTCCAAGCGCAGCAAACGGCGCCCTTCTCGAAGCTCGCTATCTCCCTCTCCATCACTCGCTCTCTCGTCCCTGCGATCGCCGGATGACCCGCACAAGACAAAAAGGGACTGAGAGAGAGCGCCCCGTGGGCCGTGACCCCAAAACGCAGGAGGGCCACGAAGATGAGAACGAATCGTCTCACAATTTGGATCACGGCCTGTGTCCCCCACAGGTAGCGGCGAACAGCCTCTCTCCCCACGGAAGGCTCACGGGCCCTGGCCTGTCCCTATCCAGCGCATTGGCCCAGGCAAACATGGGCAATATCGCGAGCCCACCGGAGTAGTTAAAATATTAAAATTCATAATCCAATTAATTTCCTCTCTGATCCATAATAAATAAATAAATAAATAACTATTTTATATATTTATATATTGGGTAATAATCAAGAAAAACAGTGCAAACATATGTAAATATCATGATTCAGAACGCCAGCAAATTGAAATTAATTCAATTTTTTTTAAGACAAAAAATTTAATTCGATTTTTGATTTCCGTTTCTCGACGGCTCCGACGACCGGCTCAGACGAAGTCTCATCTTCTGCAGGCGCGACAGCTTGCAGTGTCCCGCGCCCGAACTCTTTCCCACTTCGGAAGTCCTTCTTGCCTCTCCATCAACTCTACCATTGTCGCCGATATTGCCTCTCGCCGGACCGGACCTCCCCATCCTCTTCCCCTTGTGTCACAGTCCTGATCGTCACCCCAAGCCCTCCGCCAGAATCAACCCATTCATCCTCCGGTCCGCGTAGAGCGGCCATGGGATCATCGCCACGTAGATGTTCGCCACCTTTTTCTGGGTCGGAATCAATGCCGCCGCCCTCTACTTCCATTTCTCAAAAGATGTTCGCCAGAATGCCACTTGCCTTCTCATACCGCCTCCAGTGTCACAGCGGGATCTCGTAGCCTTCGCTTCCCCGGTTCTTGATTACTTCAAGAAGGTTCTTGAAAAAAAGAGGAAGGCAACCGAGAAATTCTCCGCCTGGGCGCCTGCATGGCTCGGCGTATCATTATTCAAAAAATTGTTATTCGTAACTTTATTCGTTTAAACAATTTGACGATGTGATCATCTAAAGTAGAGGAAGAATTAAGGCCTGGGCTACGGTACAATGACAGTGTTATGGTCCGAAACAGATGTGATAATTTGGCAAATGCGCACGGGTTAAGATGATTTTGGTCTTTTAAACGGTGTATTGATCGAATGGTTGAGTTAGCATCCTCTTGTGGTTTGTGGGATGCAGGGTGATCCTTATCGTTGAAAATGCGGGATGCGGAGTGAGTTTGAGGACTCACAAATAGGTGAAAGCGGTCACCGAGTTATACCTTGGTGAAGTCCCTATGATGTTCAAGTCATACTATGGAGAGTTATAGAAAAAATCAAGAGTAAAATAGAAAATTGGAGGAGGTCAGGGAAAAACTCCGGAGAAGAATTCCTCTTTTGCTTCCTTTTTACCTTTATATAAACAATTCTAACATCGTGAATTCTTAAGGGAATCATAGAAGACACGTTCTTATAGAAAGATGACAGTATGGAGGACATTTTGGGAGATATTGTCTCATTAACAAGGGGATGTATCTGTACAGACTTTCGATCTTGAGATATATGACTTTATTAATAAGAATATACGAGCATACGAACCTCAATCTGGAGAGATATTATCTAATTAAAAAGGAGAGATAATACATCAAGGGGATCATGGCCCATAGCAAAGACAATAT
Source organism: Wurfbainia villosa (assembly GCA_025175895.1). Lineage (NCBI taxonomy): Eukaryota > Viridiplantae > Streptophyta > Magnoliopsida > Zingiberales > Zingiberaceae > Wurfbainia > Wurfbainia villosa. The sequence continues at coordinate 23,333,211 of CM045991.1, read as the reverse complement.
GACCTTCCTCCCCGAAGAGATATATTCATTTTTTTGTCGATTTAAAAAAAAATTCTGAGCTTGGACATCTAGGTCGCACTAAGCTATTACGAATTTAAGCTACTGCTGAGCTGAGTTGCTGTTAAGGTGAGTTATTTGCCGAGGTGAAATACTGTCGAAGTGAGATACTACTGAGGTGAGATGTTGCTGAGGCGAGATGTTGTCGAGATGAGATACAGCTAAGGCGAGTGGGAGATGTAATCGCTCGGGGCGGTGGCTGCAGCGTGCACACGTTTCGCAACGTGTACACGCATTGCACGAAGTGCGCAACTACACTTCATGCAGTGCAGCAGAAGAACACCCCCTTTAAAAGGGGGGGAGGGGGGGGTGCATCCAAAGCCTAAAAGGTTACGACCGAGAGGAGTAAGAGAGAGAGATCTTGAGGTAGTCGTGAAGTGCAATGTGTGCGAAGCGCCGTCGGAGTGAACAGAGAGCTTTAAGAACACCGAGGCACGGAAGGAATTTGGCTCGTGGAAGAAGAGGATCCTTCTAGTCGTGATTGATTCTTAGACGGTAAGTGGAATCGTCGTCCCTTCAGATCAAGGAAGCGAGAAGTTTCGGACGAAAATCTGTAAGTATCTTTTTCAGTTTTTTACACCTTCGTTCTTTTTTTATTTTAGCCTAGATAATCTCGATTAGATGTCAAAACTACCAACATTGGTATCAGAGCTATAGTTGGTAAGAATCTAATAGAGATTAGAAAGTTTTTATTTCTGCAGAAACACTGTTCATCGCAAAATCGAAAGAAAAAATCGCGAAGAAGAAGATGAACAGTGCTGAACACTGTTTCTGTCGAGTGGAAATCCACTCTGGACAAACTGCCCTGGTCATTCCAGAGTGGTTTGTCGAGTGGAAAACCACTCTGGACAAACTGCCCAGGGCGGTGAAATAGCTTGCAGGGCGGTTTGACCGCCGGCCAAGACAGTTTCACCGTCGATTAGGGCAATTGACCGCTGGCCAGGGTGATTTCACCGCCGGCCAGTATGACTCACGCTGCCAGGCGCTTACATCGCCAGTCGGCGATGTTAAGCCGACGGCAGGCGGGCCATTACCGCCGTGGCGCGGCCATCGTCTGGCGGTTCACCGCCTGTGGTGGTTTACCGCTAGGCGTTGTTTATCACCGCCGTGGTCGCCGAACCGTCGGCAGGCGCTTCAGAGGTCAGGGTGGTTTAACCGCATGCAAGGCGGTTTACCGCCAGTATGACAACCACCGCAGTGGTTTCAGAGGCCGAGCGAACCACGGCAGGCGGTTTCCTGCAGTTGCGCAGCCATCACCGCCTGTGGTGGTTAAACCGCAAGCGTGGCGATTTAAACCGCCGGGCAGGCGCTTTTACCCCGAGCAGGTCGTTTCCATCATAGCATACCGGCTGGGAACCTGTCAACATTAGACCTAAGTAGCATAGAAGATCGGTTTGAAACTGTCTAAACCTGCCAGAACTACGATAAGAAGTGCCGTGATGACTTAGTCAACTGTTGGTCAATCAAAGTTGACTAAATTGACTTTTGTCAACTTGACTCATGAATTAATAATCAAGTAATTGTTTGAAACAATTGAAACTTAATATAAACAACTTAGAGATAGACCAAATAAATTAGAGTTGATGCCTAGGGACGATGAGAAGAAAAAGAATACTATACATATTGCTTGGGTGTCTGGGGTACTCGGAGCAAATTGCATGGTGTTTGGATTTTCACGGTCAATTTTGAGTCTTCATGCTACTAGTCGACTAAACTTAGATAATAGTCAATTGGTAAAAGTACCAAATGATTGGTCTAAGTAAGTCTGTCGACAGTTCTCCATAAAATCAAGAAAATTTATTCTTGATTTATTGTGATGAATCTATGTCTATATATAAATTGAATTAAGCCGGTATATGTACTGGTTTGTCGGTTTTGTACTGACTTAATTAATATCAATTTTCAGATGGCACGGATGATTACCACTATGACGAGACGCGATGTGTTGCGTAATCGATTGAGAGAGGCTATCCAGGGGATAGAGTATGACTCAGCTCATGGAGTCGGGTAGCACATCGGGAGGCTTGATAGATTGTTCTGGAGACTTGAGATGCATGAGTTTCCGATTCTGGAGAATTACAGAATATGGGCTCTGGTCCGCTCACTGCCACAACACCTGAGTGACATAGCGCATAAGATCTGGGGGCGCTATGAGGGACGCGTCTCTTATACCCAATTATGCGCTGAGCTGCTTCACTACGAGGACTGTGAGGTGCATCGTGAAGATCCAGAGGAAGATTCGGATGAGGACCCTGATGGAATCTTTCCTTTTCGCTTCAAAAGTGTCCTTCAGAAGACTCTGCGTCCTAGCATCATCTTGAGAGTATCTCAGAGGGGGATGTCCTAGTTCAGCCCAAAAAGATTGAGCATGTTTGGATCATTATTGCACTAGTGTTTGTCCTAATGGGAGTAATGATTATCTATCTAGTTGTTTAGTTTTTTTTTTCAGTTATGAGTAGGAAGAATATTATATGTAACATTTTTAGTAGAGTTATCTTTGTTATATGTTGACAATGTACAGCAAGTTTAATTTAATAATATGTTCATTTTATGTTGTTAATTCTATATGATGCATGATATTTTTGCTCTTTGATTTGTTCATATTGAGTACAATTTAAATGAAATGTTTATTTAATAATATCATGTTAAGATAGGATGTATGTAATGTAATTGATCAAAGTCGATTCGATTGATACATATAAATAATGAGTGAGAATTGGATTGTCACTTGATTTTGTAAACCAAATCGAATTTACATTGAGTCAATTTGTAGATTACATACATAAAGTCATACACTGAATAACTAAATAATGTGTTTATTTATGTTAGGTTATGACAACTAAAAATATCATAGTTGAACTCAATAAGAGTGAGAAACTCAATGAGGATAACTACAAGATCTGGCACCTTAAGATACAATATGTTATTGAGAAACAAGAAGTTCTAGAGGTTGTAAATTAGGTCATGGTAGAACCTGTAGATGGTCTCACTGCACAAAACAGGCGAGATCTTGATGCCTACAAAGCATGGAAGAAGAAAGACTCCACTGCTAAGGGTATCTTGATTAGTTCAATGATTCATGACCTAGTTTTTGAGTATGAGCCGTATCCTTCAGCTCATGCTATCTGGGTTGCCCTTAAGGATAAGTACAACGGAGTCAGTTTGAGCAAGCTTTGACAGCTGACGATCAAGTTCGATAGCTATAAGAAGCACCCGAATGTTACTATGGTTCAACATCTCAGGGAGATGTCGAATATGATTCGGGAGCTTAAAACTGTCGGTCACGAGCTGACAAATGAACAACAGGTTCAGACAGTCATTCGATCCCTTCCAGATTCTTGGGAGACCGTGAAGCAGACCCTAACTCATAGCGAGAGTATTAAGACTTTCGTTGATGTCTCGTGACATGTTGAACTAGAGGCGGAGAGAGTAGAATCTGCAAGGATTTCTGACCAAGCCTACTTGGCTGTCGGTTCTGCTGGATCATCTGGATCCAAGAAAAAGAGATGGTTCAAAAAGGGGAAGGAAAAGAAGAAAGAAGCTGCTGCTACAGGTGGGACATGCCCAATCAAGAAGAAGAAGAACAAGAAGACGGGAAAGAAACATAAAAGCAAGGTAACTTGCTTTAATTGTGACAAGAAGGGTCACTATGCTCGGGAGTGTACCGAGCCAAGAAAGGTAACTTCTAGTCTGTCTTCTGAGTATTTTGTTGCTAGTTTTGTGTTATTGGCTGATTCTTATCCTTTATGGATTATAGATTCGGGAGCAACCAACCATGTAGTTCGGGAGTGAGTTACATATGTGGAGTACCGCCGGGTATCAACTGACAACAAATGGATATATGTAGAAAAAAAATACAAGAGTCGAAGTCAAAGGAGTCGACACTTACAAACTTAACCTTCGGGGTGGAAGAATATTGTTTCTACATGATGTCTTGTATGCTCCTGAGATTCGGAGGAATCTTGTTTCCGTTAATTTTCTTCTTGATTTAGGGTGTTATATAAATTTTTACAGTCAGTGTGTTGAACTCAAGATTGACTCGGTGTCAATCGATTATGATTTTTTAACGAATGGTTTTATGGTTCTTGATGTGGAACAAAATGACAATTGTGCGATTGATAATTATTTTTCAAATATTGCTCTTACTAGTGATGCAGAAATAACTGATGATATTTGGCATGCTAGATTAGGACATATAGGATAAGATCGCATGAATCAATTAGCTAAAGAGGGCTTATTGGGCTCTCGAGCTAAGATTATCTTGTCTGTATGTGAGCATTGTCTTGCTGAAAAAAGCAATTAGGAAACCATTCGGTAAGGCTATTAGGGCAGAGTCACCGTTGCAATTGATTCATTCGGATATTTGTGGTCCAATGAATGTGAGGGTTAGACATGGAGCTTCCTATTTCATTACATTTATTGATGATTTCTCTCGTTTCGGTCATGTGTATTTGATTTCTCACAAATCTGAAGCATTGGATTGCTTCATACGTTATATGAACGAAGTTGAGAATCAAATGGAACATAAGGTTAAGACTTTACACACTGACCATGGTAGAGAATATTTGTCTGATATGTTCAAGACAATATGTAATGATAAAGGGATTATTAGACAGCTGACGATCCTTGAAACTCCACAACAAAATGGGGTTGCTGAGAGAATAAATAGGACTCTTCTCGAAATAGTTAGGTATATGATGGCGCAGGCTAATTTGCCGATCTCCTATTGGGAAGATGCATTACTAGCTGCAGCCTATATACTTAACAAAGTGTCTTCAAAGTCAGTTCCATTTACCCCATATGAACGTTGGACAGGTAGAAAATCAGATTTGGGAAATCTGAGACCCTGGGGTCGGCTGCATATGTTTATGACAGTTCTCACAAGTATAGAAAACTAGGACCTCGAGGTAAGAAGTGTATCTTTATAAGATATTTTGATACATCAAAAGGTTATGTTTTCATACGTGAGCAATCAGATGGAACAATCTCCGAATTGAATTCGAGAGATGTTACTTTTCTTGAAACTGAGTTCTCAGCTAGAGGTGAAGTTGATAAGACAATTACTCTATTTGAGGAGGAAGAGTCGTTATCAACTGGACAGGTATCTAGTGGGATACCTGGAACTAGTCAACCCAGTGAGAGTACTTTGCTTAGTCACGGGGTGACTTCTCATCAGCCCAACTTACGGAAAAGTGTTCGTAAGATCAAACTAAGAAGAGATTTGATATTGAGAATGAGGCAATGATGACACTCCCTATTGACGATGAGGAACCTCAATCAGTAAAGGAAACTCTGGGCTCTAGAGCTGGAGAAAAGTGGAAAGTTGCAATGGTTGAAGAAATGGAGTCAATGATTAAGAATCATGTTTGAAAGTTAGTCGATCTTCCTCCTGGTCGAAGGGCTATTGGGAATAAATGGATTCTCAAAATAAAGAGGAAAGTTGATGGATCGATTAACCGATACAAAGCTCGTCTAGTTGCAAAAGGATTTACCCAATTGGAGGATATTGACTTTGAGGAGACATTTTCTCCCGTAGTAAAGTTTGTGTCAATCCAAGTTATTTTGACTTTAGTGGCGCATTATGACTTGGAGTTACATCAAATGGATGTAAAAACCACTTTCCTTAACGGTGAGCTTGATGAGGAAATATATATGGTTCAACCAGAAGGTTTCGTTGCTGAAGACCAAGAAGATAAAGTATGTAGATTGAAGAAATCTATATATGGGCTAAAGCAAGCATCAAGACAGTGGAACATAAGATTTAACGAAGTGGTTTTATCTTATGGTTTCGAAATGATCAATGAGGATCATTGCGTTTTCCTAAAGAAGGATAAAGGAAAGTATGTCATTTTATCATTATATGTTGATGATATGTTAATTGCAGAAAATGATATAGGTTTTGTGATAGAAGTCAAAAAGTGGTTTTCATCACAATTTGACACAATAGATATGTGAGAAGTTGAGTACATCTTAGGAGTAAAGATTATCAGATATCGATCTAAGAGACTTTTGGGTTTGTCTCAAGAGTCTTATATAAATAAGATGTTACAACACTTCAGCATGTCTAATTGCAACAGTGAACATGCACCTATTGTGAAAGGTACTGTTCTGAGCAAGAGTATGAGTCCCAAAATTTCTAATGAAATAGCCGAGATGAATAAAAAATCATATGTCAGTGTTGTTGGTAGTTTAATGTACACTATGTTGTGTACTCATCTCGGTATCAACTATGCTGTTGGCTTAGTCAGCCGTTTCCAGTCAAACCCAGGATCGAGACACTGGAAGGCAGTGAAAAGGATATTCAGATATCAAAGCGGCGCAGATTATATCTGTATCATGATCATATATGAGCCTGAAGGGATATTCAGATGTAGATTGGGCTGAGGACCTAGATGATAGAAAATCTACATCAGGCTATGCGTTCTTGTTGAATGATGGTGTCATCTCTTGGAACATCAAGAAACTGACTTGTGTGACCTTATCAACTATAGAACCTGAATATGTGGCATGTTCGACAGTTGTACAAGAAGCGGTCTGGTTAAGGAGGTTCCTGAAGCATCTGAAGATTGCTGAAGACAGTGGGAGTCCAGTGACTGTCTACTGTGACAGTCAAGCTACTATAGCTTTTTCCAAGGATCCCAAATATCACAGCAAGGGCAAACATATTGCTATAAAGTACAACTTTATCAAGGATATTATTGCTAAGAAGAAAGTTATTCTTGAGTATATCCCTACTCTAGCTATGCTTGCAGATCCTTTTACTAAACCAATGACTAGAGAGTCATTTAATGAGCATGTAAAGTCTATGGGACTTCATAGAATGTACTTGATTTTGTAATGACAATCGGATATTATAATTTGATTGTTTTTTAATGCAAGCCATAATTTATTTAGTGTATGTGATGTTACATTCTAATAAGATCTCGGTGAGCATGTTGACAGGTAGTGATTGGTCCTCTCATATGGACAATCATCTCTGTTTGTTATGTACGAATAGGGGTAAGACTATTGCTTATAGGATAGCTTTGGAAGCTATATGTATGGGATACATACCTATAAGTTGGGATCGTCTTGATATGTGTATCAAGATAAGATTATTTAAGAAAATTGATCGAAGTAAATGTTCCCACCATTTACTATACCTGTTTATGAGCCAGATTAGAATTCATATATTGAATTCAGGATTAGACATTTGGAATATCTAGATCAAAATTTGTACGATGTTGAACTTGTGTTCTTTATTAATAAAGAGAATAACATCGTAACATGTGATTCATACCACATGTATTAAGGCGACAATAAGGGTAGTAGGAGAATGAATCTCTGCTTCTCTACTATGTGAGCTCTTTGAGATTATATGTTAATCTCAATATTTGTCCATTGTGACTATTTAGGTGTCTGTTTGAAGTTTTAATCAGGGTCTGCTACTTTAACATGTAAACCTATTGACTATTGATGATTCGGTCTATAGGACATGACTAGGAAAGCGACTGATTAAAATGAATAGATTCATACTAAAAGGAAGATTAAATATGTTTACATCATTTGAAAATTATTCACTGATCGACCCATTTATGTTATGTATGGAAATGTTTGTGAATATTGAGAATATAGAATATGCTCTTGACTTGATGATCATTATGAGGGATTAGAGATGTTCATATTGATGTAAGTAGAGATTATTTAATCTGGGCAAATAGCAAGACATTATATCCAGGAAAACGGTTAAGTACCACCAGGAGAAAGGTTCAGTACTACCTGGTAAATGGCTGGGAGCTACCTTGAGGATGACAATGGGTCATCAGGTGAGTGACTATGTGTCATTCAGTGAATGATTATGTACCATTTATAGAGCGGCTAAGTTAGACGTAACAACTTTTCTTAGCATTGATTGCTCTATAAGCAGCTATGTAAGGTGTAACAACTTTTTTAGCATTGGATTGCTCAGTGTGTTTGCTGTCGTATGAGCCATTTTCTTAAGTATGAATTGGTTGTTCTAATGGTCTTGTGACTATTAATCTCTGTTCTATTAGTCTTTTGGGATTATGATCTCCGACACTATTCTGGTCTATGTGGCTGGATACTTCTATTAGTCATTTGGGACTAATGACTCCGGCTCTATTTGGTCTATGTGACTAAATACCTCTTATTAGTCTATGTGACCATTTTTATCTATGTGATATGCTTTGGACGAGTGAGAGATATAATCGCCGGCGGTGGTCAACGTACATCGCCACGACGAGGCGAATCGCACTTCGGCAAATGAAGAAGAACACCCCCCTTTAAAAGGGGGTGTGCATCCAAAGCCTAAAAGGTTGCGACCGAGAGGAGTAAGAGAGAGAGCTCTTGAGGTAGTCGTGAAGTGCAATGTGTGCGCCGTGAGTGAACAGAGAGCTTTGAGAACATCGAGGCACGGAAGGAATTTGACTCGTGGAAGAAGAGGATCCTTCCAGTCGTGATTGATTCTTAGACGGTAAGTGAAATCGTCGTCCCTTCAGATCAAGGAAGCGAGAAGTTTCGGACGAAAATCTGTAAGTATCTTTTCCAGTTTTTTACAACTTCGTTCTTCTTTTATTTTAGCCTAGATAATCTCGATTAGATGCCAAAACTACCAACAAACCCAATAACAGGAATTTTTCTTCTTTATAAATTTTAACAAAAATCACTATCTTGTAAAAAAAAAAAAATACATACTGACACTATTTAAAAATAAAAATAAATAATTTATTTGATGTTCGAACCATAGTTTGCTTATCTGTCGGATTCAAAATCACAAAACCACATGCTTATAATCCTCAAGAACTTTATAATTTGAATCCAATTATATCTCTAGCATGATAAATCGAGAATCTAAAAGGAAACTAAAACATGGAAGCGCATCAATCCATAAATTGAATCAATCACCCGCATGATCTTCCAAACGCTCTGCCTCCTCTTAGGTCTTTTTGTCGCTCAGAGAGAATATAGAAAACATCAATAGAACCGCCGTTTGGGGACCATAACCCTATTTAATAAAATAAATGCTTTATTTTCAATTTGGTCCTCAACAAATTAAAAATTACTTTATGGTATCTATACATTAATTCCATGATAATTTAATATCCTATTTTAATCCAAACTTTAAATCTTAGTAGATCACTTTAATCGACTACAAAAACACACGCACATTTAATTTTAACATATGTAAGTCCAAACGTTGGATTTTTCCAACAATCTCCCACTTGGACTACAAATATCACCGGATAAATGTGCATTACCTTATGAGCTCAAATTTTCATTACAAATAAGGATATCCCTTAAACAATCTCGTCCATTAATTGTATTGATATAGGACTAAAGAGATTTTCATCGCTTTAAGTGTGACTAAACCCATCAATAATCACATATACCAATACAATCAAATGACATAGATCAATCATAGGTGTATAGCATGGAAATTGCATGCAATGTGATCTGTACATGTCTATTTCCAACTGGTCCAACTTTATTCCTTAGTGAGATCAACCACAATCATATATAACAGGGTGGAATAAAATTGAATACTTTATATCTGTACAGAAATATCCAAATTACACAATGAATGTGTCCATAACATAGTATAGAGCAATAGAAAATAAATAAATAAATATATATACAGGCTCCTGTTGGTGCAATCGGCCCAGGTCACGATTGACCAGGACTCAAGTTTGGCTCGAGTGATGTTTTGATGTGTTTTGATATTTCGACAAAAACATATGACAATATAATTGTCGTGAAAAGTCCAAGTTGGACACTTGGCAGTTTGGAAAGTCCAAGTCCTGAGTACTTGGCAAATGGAAAGTCCAACATGTGTTGGCAAGGAAAGTCCAAGCATGGGTCTTGGCAAATGGAAAGTCCAACATGAGTTGGCAAGGAAAGTCCAAGCATGGTCTTGGCATGAAAAGTCTAACATGGGTTAGCATTTGAAGTCCAAGGGGTTTAATATTGGCGGCGTAAAGTCCAAGCGGTAGTCTTGGCAGCACAAGTCCAATGGTTGGCGGCGTAAAGTCCAAGCGGAGTCTTGGCGGCGTAAGTCCAATGTGCCTTGGCGGTGTAGACACCGTTAGCATGACATAGCCGACGGAAGCACCTGAAGGCTAGCGCGATGGATGAACAAGTCATGGATGACTTAGAGGGATCCGAGAGGCGTAAGGCTGATGGAGGTGACTAGAAAGCTTAGGTCTAGGCTAAGGGTGGTCTAGCAAGTATGGGGGAACCATACTTGAGTTAAAACCTCATGTTTGAGGTGTGCCAATGATCGCGTCATGTGGCGATGATCGACCGAGTCAACTAGGGTTTCGATCAGCGGGTTATGGCCTAGCCGACCGCCATAGGTCGGGCAATGATCGATGGATCGAGCAATGATCGATCGTGTGATCACCGACCGGTGCTCGAGAATTCGCCACGTATCGGAGTCGAGACTGACGTCGAGTGAGGATTCCATCACCGATCGATGGTCACAATCGGTCGATCGATGGTAGTTCCGCTGGACTTATCCAACGTGGAACTAGCCGTTGTCTCACGACAATATCATCACGATCGATGGTCCCGATCACCGACCGATAGACTTTTTCCAAAGACATGTCAAGCTATATATGAGCTCGTGATGGAGGAAAACCAACCGTTCTTGAGGGCTATTGGGCGATTTGTTGGTGCAAATCAGTCTCCAAGTGCAAGCAAGCAACTAGCATTCAAGCAATCAAAACAAGTGTTGTAAAGTCTTTTCTTTACTTGTATTTCATATTTACATTGTATATTGCTTGTATTTCGCGTTCTTCGTTGTAAGATCTATTGTAAGGGGTTTCTCCGCCTCCGACTTGTGTCGAGAAGGAGTGTTTATCATTAGTGAGTGCGTGTACATCACTAGAGCTCTTTAGAGTTCGATCCGCGGAGTAGGAACCGCGTGCGGTTCAACCACGCTATATCATTATGTTAGCTTGTTGTCTATTTCGTTATTGCTTTTATTATTTCTATTTCACTGCAAGACTAATCGAAATTGTAGACACAAACGCGAGCTTAATTTCATCTACGCTATTCACCCCCTCTAGCCATTCCAAGGATCCTACTTGGCTCCCACTAAACCAAAGAATCCTGAAACAATACAACACCCATATGAGCAGTATGCTCATGAAAGACCTTGGGTGATAACCCTTTAGTCAGCAGATCCGCTATCATTGAGTCTATCCCTATATGCTCTATCGCAATCTGTCCACTTTGTACTCTTTCCTTCACAACCAGGAACTTTATGTCAATGTGCTTTGACTTAGTAGAACTTTTGTTGTTATTGGAATATAGCACCGCTGAGTTATTGTCACAATATAACTTTAGTGGCCTTTCAATACCTCAGACTATGCGCAGCCCAGTGACAAAGTTTCGCAGTCATATTCTGTGATTGGATGCCTCATAACATGCTATAAATTCTGTTGCCATGGTAGAAGGTCTACTAGTGTCTGCTTAGCACTTCTCCATGAAACATCTTCCCTAGACAATAAAAAAATGTAGCCCGAGGTGGATCTTCTACTATCTTGGCATCCAGCGAAATCAGAATCATAATACCCTATGATCTCCAACTGATCTGATTTCCTATATGTGAGCATGTAATCCTTAGTCCTCTGTAGGTACCTCATAACCCGTTTGGCTGCTTTCCAGTGATCCATACCAGGGTTACTTAAATATCTGCCCAACATACCAACAATAAACGCTATGTCAGGTCTTGTGCAAACTTGAGCATACATCAAACTTCCAATAGCCGAAGCATATGGAATCTTTTGCATTTCCTTAACCTCAAGATCATTTTTAGGGCACTGACTGAGACTGAACTTGTCTCCCTTAGCCACAGGGGAATCTCCTGGTTTGCAATTCTGCATGCCAAACCTTTGCAACACTTTTTCTATATAGCCCTTTTGTGATAACCCAAGAATGCCCTGAGAACGATCTCGGTGTATCTTGATTCCCAGAACAAAAGAGGCTTCCCCAAGATCTTTCATTTCAAATCTCTTTGAAAGAAAGCTCTTGGTGTCGTGCAACAATCCTGAATCATTGGTGGCAAGCAGTATGTCATCGACATACAACACTAAAAATATACATTTACTCCCACTGAACTTGTGATACACACAATCATCAACAAAATTTATCTCAAAACCGAACGAGACAACTTCTTGGTGAAATTTGTAGTACCACTGACGGGAAGCCTGCTTGAGCCCATAGATGGATTTCTTTAATTTGCAAACCATAGTCTTTGGGTCTCCAAATACAAAGTTGTTTGGTTGCACCATATAAATTGTCTCATCAATGTCTCCATTGAGAAACGTTGTCTTTACATCCATCTGATGTAACTCAAGGTCAAAATGTGCAACTAAAGCCATTATGATCCTAAAAGAGTCTTTCGTAGAAACCGGAGAGAAAGTCTCTTTAAAATCAATGCCTTCACGTTGAGTAAAACCTTTAGCTACAAGACGGGCCTTATATTTTTCCACATTACCTTTCGAGTCCCTCTTGGTTTTAAATATCCATTTACAACCAATGGGCTTCGCACCTGTAGGTAATGAGACAAGATCCCAAACTTGATTGTCTTGCATTGATTTATACTCTTCGTTCATAGCTTCAATCCACTTTTGAGAGTTTGTTCCCTGCATGGCTTGATAGAAGTCAATAGGATCATCTTCTATCAAACCATTGTTTTCCTCATTTTCTTGAAGAAACACTACATAATCATCCGGAATAGCATTTCTCCTCAGTCTCGTGGATTTCCTTAATGGCATTAGTTCTTGAGGTTGTTGAGTTTGTTCATCCTGAAGTGGGAGTTGTTCAATATTTTCATGTACATTATCCTGTTGAGGCACCGGATCTGTTTCTTGATTAATGACAGGAATGAAAACCTGCACATTATCAAGGGCAGTGGTCGGCGTTGAAACCGACTCCTCCTCAAAGATAATGTCTCTAATCTTATTTCTCCCCCCAAACTCAACATCCTCAAAGAATACCGCATTTCCCATCTCAAAAATAGACCTTTTAGTGGGATCATAAAACTTGAAACCCCTGGATTTTTCAGAATAACCAATAAAGTAGCTGCTCACTGTTTTGGAGTAAAGTTTCTTTTCATTTGGCCTTTAAGGCCTAGCCTCAGCTGGACACCCCCAAATGTGAAAGTGCTTTAAACTTGGCTTTCGCCCAGTCCAAAGCTCAAAAGGTGTTTTAGCAGCTGCTTTAGTTGGTACCCTGTTGAGAATATAAGTTGTTGTCTTTAATGCTTCTCCCCATAGTGATTCTGGTAAGGAGGAATGACTAATCATACTCCTCACCATATCCTTTAGAGTTCTGTTTCGTCTTTCAGCTACACCTTTCATGCTAGGCGTTCCCGGCATAGTGTACTGTGGGACGATTCCACATTCCTTTAGGAAGATAGCAAAAGGACCTGGACGTTGTTCTCCTGAACCTTGCCCTTATCCTTAGTAACACTAGCCAGTTGAGCAACCTCGGTCCTTTCTTGCTTCAACCTTTCTTCCTCTTGCACACAGTATGAAATGAGCTCATTAAGAGTCCACTTATCCTTTTGACAGTTATAACTGACCTTAAATTGACTGAACTGTGTGGGAAGCGATATCAACACTAAATGCACAAGCAAGTCCTCAGACACCTCAAGCTTTAGTGCCCTTAATTTTGAAGCAACATGAGACATATGCATGATGTACTCCCTTATGTTTCCTTTGCCCTTATACTTCATGGAGATCAAGCTCGCTAGAAGCGTACTTGTCTCCGCCTTATCGTTTTTGACAAAGCGCTTTTCAATCTCAGCAAGGTACTCACTGGCCTTAGTGATTTCATCAGAAGCTGTGCCTCGAAAGGCTTCCGGAATGCCGCGCTTAATGATCATCAGACTTACGCGATTTGAGCGATCCCACTTCTCAAAGTTCCTCCTTTCATCAAGAGAACTTTCCTCCGTAAGAGAAGGGGGTTGCTCAACCCTTAGTGCATAGTCTAGATCCATGCAGCCCAAAATGATCAGAATGTTTTCTTTCCAATCCTTAAAGTTAGACCCATTAAGCATGGGTATATTGTTGGTGTTGGCAGAAATAGAAGTAGCAGACATCATAACTGTACAAAGAACAAAATCAAATAATTGTCATGCTCACATAATAACCAAATAAACAATCATTAAATTCAAATAAGTTAGCAACATCTCGAGACACCTAGCACAACATTAATATCAAGTCTTTGGACAGTAATATTAACTTGTAAGTGGTCACCTCTATGCAGTAATCAAATACTGACAATAAGTCCTGTCAAACAATAGCCTTCCTTTGAGCCGACATATTGCTCACATGGATAACATGATAATTGTCACGTATTTACCACCATAGGTGTATATGTATTTCGGGCCAAACATTAACCTTCCTTTGGGCTCCGCTAATGCCCGCATGAACTTACACATACATCTTAATATTCTTAATGAATAAATCTATGCAAGAGAGGTCACTTTGGCGACTTCTTGTTTAATTAAATTCATTCAATATCGACAAATCATATAATGAATATGAGACGTGCGAAACAAATTGAAATAGAACGATTGAAACATGCTTTTGTACATATATGATATATATAAATATTCAAATCATATAAAATCAAATTAAAAGCATGAATTTATTTATTTATTTAAATCGTAGAAATATCATAGCCTTGAATAGTGAGCGTCGCAACTCACACATTTAATTTTGTAAATCGCAACACACACAAAAATGGGTTTCGAAAGTTACTGTATGTGTATGCAAAGTATTATTTATTTATTTTTTATCGAATCTTACTTGTACATACATCCTGATTATGTCATTAATCAATTTCACCAAAAAAAAACACAATTAAAACATGCAATGTGAAATCACACTTGTAAATGGGTGTGATTTTAATCAACCGGATAAAAACAAAACTCAAATCATGATAATTCACAAACCGTATATAGAATTAAATTAAAATATATAATACCCATGAAATCCATATAACCCAGCGATAATTTCATCAAAATTTAAGAACAATTAAAACCCTAGTTTCACGTCAATGAAAAAAAAAATCTTCCAAATTCTCAGAGTATCATGCGCAGAGAGGCTCTGATACCAATTGTTAGGATTCAAAATCACAAAACCACATGCTTATAATCCTCAAGAACTTTATAATTTGAATCCAATTATATCTCTAGCATGATAAATCGAGAATCGAAAAAGGAAACTAAAACACGGAAGCATACCTGAATCCATAAATTGAATCTGAATCACCTGGTATGATCTTCCAAACATTCGGTTCTCTCCTCTTAGGTCTTTTGTCGTTCTGTAGAGAGAATACAAAAAAGCATCGAATAGAACCGTCGTTTGGGGACCATAACCCTATTTAATAAAATAAATGCTTTATTTTCAATTTGGTCCCTCAACAAATTGAGAATTACTTTATGGTATCTATACGTTAATTCCATGATAATTTAATATCCTATTTTAATCCAAACTTTAAATCTTAGTAGATCACTTTAATTGGACTACAAAAAAATAGCTACGCACATTTAATTTTAACATATGTAAGTCCAAACGTTAGATTTTTCCAACAATCGGATCTAATTGAATTGCCAAATTAATTAAACCCGCCAACATGAATCATCAAAACTCGAATAGCATTGTCGAATTGGAGATCCATGCGAAGCCATCAGCTAGAGATTCTCACTGATTTCTGTTTCCTAAAAAAAAAAAAAAAAAAAGGAGAAGAAACAAATCATAGAATTAAGCTCACAGTCGCTTTGAGAAATATCAAAAACATAAAAAAGGGAGGGAGAACAAGAACTGAAATTTGCACACTTATACTTACCTCCAACAGCCAACGGCAGCACACAGAGATTTAAGCACCGCATTGATCTTCCTCTTCTTCGTGTCGTCCCTTTCCTTTCCCGACGTCAAAATCTCCGTCTCCGGCCGATCCCTCGAAGGTCCGGGCGCCGCCGCCGAGTCGTCGTCGGTAGAGAAGGGCAGGACCATGACATGCCTTTCCAAGCAGTGGCTCAGCGAGGCAAGCTCGAAGGAATCGTACAGCGGGCTTCCGCAATCCCAAACTCCCCATGCTTTCTCTTCCCTTTCTTCTTTCCTCGCTTCCTCGTCGTCTGTCCCCACTCTTTCCATTAGCTACGTCAACCATTAAGGCACTGAGTTGTATTGATATATACACTTCGTAGCTCAAATATTACAGAAATTAATCCATCTGAATTATTAAAGTCCAATTCTTGGTGAAATCTTGGCAAAAGGTAGATATAACTTATAATCCAACAACCTCAAAATTGACATGTTGCCGCAATTGTTTATATATTAAGGGTTCAGTATGCTCATTTTCACTGTAAAATTTTAAAATTAAGTCTTGTAAAATATTAAAAAAAAATTGGCCATCAGTAACACATGCCTTGTGATGAGAGATTTAATCTGTGCTTGCTACTGGCGGCATTTTAAATGGTAAAAAAAGGGAAAATATATGTATTTTGACCGTATTTGACTTATTCTCAAAATACAGTTGAAATGAAGATTGTTTATTCGACGACTTGGATACGTTGTTACTTTAATTTGCCCATGCTGATTCTGTTTAGATTCCAACGGACATGAAATTTGTCTGCTAACGGAGATGTTTTTTTTTAATATTTTAAAAAGAGTGCTTCATCTGGTTATTTTTAGCCGCATGTGTAATAAATTTGTGTAAATAAATATATATAAGAATGATTTCTGATGCAAGGCATGTCATAAAAAGGAAGTTAATTGTAGATGTTTTTTGATTTCGATGTGATGATCAATATGATAAAAAGCAAACAACTCGATTGATATTTTCATCTAACAATAAAGATTCATCTTTATTCTCTAGTATAAATATGTACCATACTTAACAATATACAATTGCATTAGATACAATCTCATTCTATTTTTCTTTCCCAAAATATTCTCTAAAAAAATCTAATATCAGCCCAAACTGTTCTAATATAAAGTTAAATTTTTGAATATTAATTAAAATTAATCTAATATTAGTTAGTTAATTAAAATGAATTTGCTATAGTTAAAACTATCACATTTTGACCGACATTGCACTAATATTTAACTACGGTCGAAGTTTTTTTTTATATCAATATTTAAAATTAATGTTGGAATACTTTTGACCAATATTGAAACAATGATATTTTTTTAAAAAATATTTTTAAATACGAAATGTCTTAAAATTCGTATCTAAAATGATTTTTTTGATAAAGAATAATGATTCGTGGTTGAATTTATACCACACTATTTCATTTGTACTACGCAAACTTATATGGTGCGGTTTTTAATTTGTGTGGATGGAATTTTACATAGGTAGACTACTTGTTTTATCTCATATGACAAAATCTTATAATTTATTATTTCTTTCCATTTTTCTATCCTCCTCTCTTATGGATCACTACTAATTATTATTCTCTCGAAACAGTCGATTGATTAAAATACCATATATATTTTCTTAGACGAATAGAAATCGATTTTCGATATAAAATTTTAAATTTTTATTTAATTCAAAAGTCCTTTATTATTATAATTAAATATCAAAAGATATAATGGACGATGAAAAATATTGAAAAAAAAAACCACTATTGGAATATGGAATTGCGTTCTTGGAAGGCCATTTTCCCCGTCCAATTGAGAGAATTTTCTCAAAACTAGAGGAATTAAATTGTGAGGCGTAAAATTTCTCTCAATTAATTTAATGGAATTTAAATTATCCAGATTATTAGGGTAGAATAGTAATTTGGGTCAAATAATTAGGTTTCGTTTCTGTTGGACTCATTTCCCCGACAACAAACTAGACGTTTAAATAGGAGGGAAAAGGGCTGAGGCGAACCGATCCCTTCTCGCTTCGCACCCTCCTTCAGGTAGACGAGCGCCGCCGCCAAGCACCCCACCCCGACGCCTTCCCGACTCTCAGTCCCAGCTGCTGCTCCCCTCCGCCATCGTCGGCGTTTACCGAGATCGGAGTCGGCCGCAGTCTGACCTCCCTCTTTGAATCCGAATCTATTCTCTCGTCTGCTCGCTGTCAGGTCGAGGTTTCCAGTTGGGCCGGGTACGTTCTATGGCATCGGAGGATGTGGTTGGAAAGAGTACGGGCGAGTCGGCGGTCAATACGATCGTGAACCTGGCGGAGGAGGCAAAGTTCGCGAGGGAGGGCGTCAAGGCACCTGGCCACGCGATCCTTAGTATCTGCAAATCTCTCGTTGCAGGAGGTGTCGCCGGAGGAGTGTGAGTTGGCTCATCTGCTGTCTCCTTTAGGTTATTTGTTGTAAAAGCTACGTTTTTTCCTTTACAAAAAGGTCATTTCAAGCATTATCTGCAGCATTGTTTCTGTATTTTTTTTATAAAGTTTCCCTTTTAATCTAGCTTTTAGGTTTTTTTGGATTATACTTTCACGCATAGATTAATTCTTGCATGCTATCCCCGGTAAAAATAATTTGGATTAATTATAGCTCGAGTATCAATTAGTAGTTTCTTTAAGCCTCGTTAAATCCCTAATCCTTATAGAGTTGGAAGACAACCATGAAGAACTAAGAATATATTGTCGGTAAATGATTCTGTATACATCAAAGATAAACAACTGTAATCAGTACAGTAGTAAATATTGCATGCTCTTTACATAGGTTTTTCCCTCTCGTATGTGAAAGCATGCTGTGTGAGTGTTTCAGATTCCATGGATAGGGTGATTTGACAATTTAATTTTCCTTGCTATTGTCATCTAATCTCACATTTTCTCTCTTATACATGACATAATTCTGATCAAAACTAACTTCTTTGAATGCTCCATTTAGCTGTAGAACCTGTGTCTATAGTTGTCACACCCCGGGGATATGATTCCCGCACAAAGGGAGGTATTCCACTCGGCGACAATATAACAAAAAAAATCTACAAATGAAAACAACCAGGATAATCAAGAAATTTCTCCAATTTATTTATAAAAATCATTTTCTTTTTATACAACGAAAATTAGATGGATAAAACAACAGGTGAAACAAAATCTAAATAGAACAAAATAAAAGTAAAACCAAACCAAGAATCAACTAGTCGAGATCTCTGCGCAACTCTATGTACAAGCTGAAATCAACTATAAAATCAAAGGTGTGCCCGTGCCACCAAAATTGGAGGCCAAGGGAAGCAAACAGTATGGCAAATGGCTAAGTAGGTAATCAAAAAAGATGTGCATAAATTTAATATTATTCAAGAGGCCAAGGAAATAAAGTAGGTCACAATCTTTTATTTAGAATTTTAAGTTCTTCCTTTAGATTCTCCATGTATACATAAATATATATTTATACTCACCTAGTAGGTTGATGCTGGGATGATTCATCCATTCTCAAATTGTTACTACACCATCCATAAGTATATAGTCATTATCGGTATAATATCAAAATCAATCATGTGAGTACCAACCTGTATAATCATCATCAAAGGTATCAATCTGATAAATCAATTAAAAAGTAAATCACTTAAGCTAATGTCTTCAGAGTATACTGTTGCATATGCTATCTGATGGATGGACTAAAAGTCCTCACCGGTGGAACCGTGGAAGACATGCTAAACATTGAATGCAGACAACCACGCTACCACAATAACTTATGGGTGGTTAGGTACTTTGGACCATGGGCAACCATGCTATCACATAGCCTCTGGGCAGTCCAATACTCTGGTAGAAGACTAAACTTAGAATTTTTAACCTTTAGGATTTTATTTTATCCATCATAATTGTTCATTTTTATATCGTATCGGGTAGTCTGAATGACCAAGGCAAGTTCACATTTTCATATGAAGTATGTTAAGTCATTATAATACATAAGGTTTGCTAGTAAAAGTCATACAATATAAAGGCGCAAGCATCAACAACATGCACAATTATGGAAGGTCAAACAAATCTAAAGACAGGTATCAACAGAAGAGTAATTCAGAATATCTATTTAATTTTCAAAACAGTCCTTCCCATTTTAATCTCCATATGAACCCATGTATGAACATGAAAAAAAAGTCAATTTATTTACCCTCCAATAGATTAATTATTTTAAGAATTCATTTCACTATTTTTCACTATTATTTTAATCCCCAATTTTGAAAACAGTGATATAAATATAAGTAAATCATTTATCTATTTAATCATGCACAAGGAAATGTAAATTGAGCCAAAGGATAGAATTTACTCACTTTTATCTATAGCAAAAACTTCAAGTGTTGGTTGATCACCGTACTCCACTCGAACTCGTCTTTACAAGTAGAGGGAAATCTTACCATCACCGGCGAGCTTTGACTGCTATGGCTACTGTGATTTTTGGGGAAAACAAAAATATAAAGGAGAAGCACTTCCGTCGCTAGCTTTGGCTAGCTCCGGCAAGATCTGATGATGCTGCCATACCACAAGGAGAGCGACAACAGATGCTTTGTGGCTGGGAAAAGAGAAGAAAACAGCAATTAAAGTTGCCATTGGAGGAGGAGAAGTGGACAGCAACTCGGCTGTGGCTGGAAAAAATAACAGAGAAAAGCAAGGAAACAGAAGGGAAAGAAGAAGAAAAAAAAAAGAGAAGAGAACATTTTACCTTCGTCGTTAGCAACCTTAGCTTGCTTCACTGAGCTTAAGTGGCTGCTGTAGCGACCCAAAGAAAACAACAAAATGGAGAGCAAAATGACTGTTGTGATTGCTGGAAAAAAGGGCAGCAAGCAGAGCTGTATTTCCCTCTTTGCTGGCCACTTCGGCTTGCTCTGGCGAGCTCCGGTGGCTGATGCCGCATTGCAAGGACAATAGGGAATCAAGGAAACAGGGCAAATGAAAGGAAGAACTGAGAAGGCAGCAGCTTGTGCGGCGGGAGGGGAAAAAACAGGGAAAAACTAGGAAAAGGGAAGGAAGGAGGCAGGAGAAGAGAGGCTGCTTTCTGAAGCTCTGGTTGCTTCCGGAAGGAGGAGGAGAAGAAGAAATAGGCAGCGGCTGGGAAGAGGAGTTGACGCGGGTGTGCGTGGCATTAGGAGGAGCTGCTGCTTGGAGAGAAAAGAGAAGGTGATGATTGCATACGTGGAGAGAAAAAGAGAGGAGGGGAGAAAAACAAGGTTTGGGTTTTTTTTTTCCTTCTATAAAAGGTAATACTTAACAATAGTATCATTATTCATTGATATTCTTGTTCAAAGTAGGCACTCAATGGAATTACAACAGAGTGTTATGCAACAGAGTCAATGGTTACTTGTATTTCACTTTTTCAGCTCTTCAAAAACATTAATAACAAGGACTTTCCTTTGCAGTACTCCATGAAGAATAGACCAAAAGTTCATGCCCTCTATACTTAATATAAGCAAACAGGACAATCCGATCTAACAAAGACTGAGCTTTATTTTTTCCTCACTAGTATAATTGGCTAAGACGTGCAATTTTATTTTTTAAGTTTTTTTTTCAGTAGTTGTTAAGTAGATTTTACGGTGTGCTATTATTTATTCTACTAATGTAAAGATGAATTGTCATCTGATAGCAAAATTTTGCAGATCAAGGACTGCTGTTGCTCCATTGGAGCGGTTAAAAATCTTACTTCAGGTAAAGTTTTCTTTTCCATTTTTTTTTGTTTTATGGATGTTGAAAATATGACATGATTTAGATTATCTAGTCCTTTTTAGCTTTGCTTCTGGTGAACTTTCTGAACTTACTCTATTTGTCAACATCGTGTTTAAATATAGAAAATTGATTTTTTTAACATGTTTGATTATTTGGTACCTGTGAACTGAATCAATAATCTAAATTTTCACACATTACAGCAGAAAGTTAGAAGCATGATGCATGAAGAACTGAAATTAAAGAAAGAAATAAATGATTCACCTGTTTTAACAAATCAGATTCTAATTGTTGGAATGTAAAATAATGCATGCCTCCTTGAATGTTTTTTCCTCTTTGCCAACGTGATTGTAATTCATAAAAGTACCATTTGACAACTCAATTGCAAATTAAAACCATTAAGCTGTTTTTTGAAGAATATAATCAGCATCTTGATCATATAGGCATTGTTGTGCAGTTGATAATATAACATCCAAAACACACAGGAGTAATATGATATATTAGGAATGCATGACAGTAATACAGTATCATAGTAAGGTTGTCAGAAGTCCAGGCCACCACTAAATTATCGGTTCTATTATTATGTAAGTACTTAGAAGCAACATCTGGGGCAGTACCAGCCTTTCCTTATTATTGAATCCAATTTACAGAATTTCCTGCTCTCCTCATTAGTCATTAGACATGATTCAGAACTTTGCTGGTTCTGATTGGTTTGTGTTTATTTGTGTCAGATGCATCAGCAGTTAAAAATCCTGTACACTATTCAGGGACTCACAAGAGTTCCCATGTGATGAAGAACTTGAACACATGGGCATAATGCAAGCATGTTAAGTCCATCACTTGTAATCTACTGTGTTTGTGTAGCTGACATAGTGCAACCACATGTTGCAGTTGATGATCTCACAAAGCAAATGGCATGAGGAAGGAGAAAAGGTTACCAAATACACATGTAAAAAATAAAATATATTGGACTATTTCCTTTAAAAAATACATCAAATTATATTTTATAATTATTCTTAATGTAATTTTCTTCTAATATAGTAAATAGCTCTTGAATGCACTTTATGAAACTCTCAGATGCTCGAATGGATTATCAATAAGCAAAGCAATCAGATCAATGATTGATGAGTCGATAATAATAAATAAAGAGTCTTGAATTTCTGTTTTTTTACCAACTAGCCACCAAGTAAATTATCTAACTGGACATTGAATGCTTTCATAGCACGGAAATACCTCTTGCAAAGTAGGGTAAGACTACGTACAATAGACCCTTCCTCGGAACTCTGCATTGACAGAAGCGTTGTGCACCGAGCTGTCCTTATTGAATGCTTTCATATGGGTTTTTAGAAACACCAACAAATTGATGTCCATATCCCATATGATGGACATAAATAATCTACATAATTTAACAATCTTCATATAAACAGTCTGGCTATATGTGATACATTTTTTTTGTTACGATTAAATGCCATTTTGAAAATGTATCTATAAACAAAAACTATTCTAATTTATAATGTAAATGGAATAATATAATAACTAATCTGGATACATCCTAGAAATGAAAATAGTCTGGACATGAGAACCAGGGTCTTTGTTTTTGTTAGCTGACCACCGTTGGACTTGTGTGAACTAGTTCAGTGTTTAACTGAATGAAGCTGACTTCATGCAGGTCCAAAATCCTCACAATATTCAGTATAATGGAACAATTCAAGGTCTCAAGTTCATATGGAGATCAGAGGGTTTCCGAGGGCTATTTAAAGGCAATGGAACCAACTGTGCACGTATTGTCCCAAATTCTGCTGTTAAATTCTTCAGCTATGAACAAGCTTCAGGGTATTTCTTTTGTTTTTTTATCATTCCCATATAATCATTAGTTCAATGAGGAAATGCATGATATTGTGCCATATGAAGAATCTAGATAACAAGTAGTTTGGCCCTTTTCTTCAAGCTTATTATTATTGATGTTTTTGTTGTGTATGGGAAGCTAGGTTTGTATTGGTGTTTATGTTTTTGTTATGTTTTATTTTCGACAAACCAGGGCTAATTTTTCAAATCCTGTACTTATACAAGTTTTGATTTTGTCACAGTGGAATTCTGTGGCTTTATCGGCGGCACTCTGGCAACGGTATCATTCTTTCCTGTTGTGCCATTCTTTATTTTTCACCCCAATTTCCCTCATTGCTAATATTTCTCATTTGAGAATACGACTTTAAGAAAGAAACTGCTTTTGTTTGGATTCTCTGAGCTTGCATATTTCACACATGTAAGGTGTTCACTTTGTTAGATTTAATTGAGTTACCCATACTCCCCAGTCTGAAAAGCTTAAACTTTTGAAAATAGCAGCTTATACTGTGTTATTCTAATCATGTGCAAGTCAGAGTAGCAATTGGAAGACTTGCACATGAAACCAAGTAGAAATGTGGTGATATCAAAGATGGAACATCAAGCCAAATAGGTGAAAGAAATTCAGTGAGATAAAATGTCTTAATTACTCTTGCACATATGCAAGATTTGATTGGTTAGGATAATGCCTAAAGTTCAAGTTCTTTTGGCACAACTTTATTTATACCTTTGATGATCTAAATAGGATTATACTTTTGGCCTTTTCCTCTTCCTTTCTCTATTTTATCTATACTTTCATCTTGAAAACTCTGACTAACTTGATTGTGTTTGGAAATTATACAACAACAATAACAACAACCAAATCTTATTATATTGGGCTCTATCCCCTATTATATCATCTATACTTAAATAAATTTTATTTTATTTTGTTGTTGCTAACCAAGTCTTTTTTAGTCTTTCTCTTCCTCGTTTGATATGTATATTTGTCATTGTTTCACATCGCGTAATTGGAGCATTTATTAGTCGTCTAAGTATATGTCCGTATCACCTTAAACGTGTTTTTCGAAACTTTCCTTCAACAGATGCAACTCCGACTTTTTCTCTAATTCTCTCATTTCTTATTTTGTTCATCCTTGTATGTCCGCACATCCATCTTAACATCCTTATCTCCGCAACTCTCATTTTTTGCTCATGAGCTCGAGTCGTAGACCAACATTCAACGTCATATAACATAGCAGGTCTAATCGTCATTTTGTAAAACTTCCCTTTCAGTTTTAGTGGTATTTTACAATCACATAAAACACTTGACACTTTCCTCCATTTCAACCATCCTACTTGTATTTATATAAGACATCTTTCTCAATCCCTCCATCACCTTGTAAAAATAATCCTAAATATTTAAAGTTCTCAGTTCCAGACAACTCGTCATCACTTATCTTAACACTTGTCTTAGTACATCTAATATTGCTAAATTTAAATTTCATATATTCTGTCTTTATTCTACTAAACCTAAAACCTTTCACTTCTAGTGTTTCCCACCAAGATTCTAGTTTAGTATTTACTCCTTCACGTGTCTCATCTACTAAAACAATATTATTCGCAAACAATATGTACTACGGTACTGTGTCTTGAATATGTTCAGTGAGTTTATCCATGATTAGTATAAAAAGATAGGGATTTAGAGTTGATCCTTGATGTAATCCTATCTTTATTGGAAATGCTTCAGTTAATCCGCCTGAAGTCTTTACTCTGATCGTTACTTCCTCATACATATTCTTAATTAGTTTAATATATGTTACATTTACACCTCTCTTTTTTAGAATTCTCCATACAATTTCTCTTGGGACTCTATCATAAATTTTTTCTAAGTCAATAAATACCATGTGTAAATCCTGCTTTTGCTGTCGATACTTTTTAATTAGTTGCTTGAGAAGATGTATAACTTTTATTGTCAACCTTCTTAGCAGGAATCCAAATTGATTTTCAAGAACCGTGGTCTCTTTACTTAATCTTTTTTTTATTACTATTTCTCAAAGTTTTATAGTATGATTCATTAGTTTAATACCCCTATAATTTGCATAAGTTTGTATGTCTTATTTATTCTTATATAAGAGAATTAGAGTACTTACCCTCTATTAATCAGACATCTTTTTTATTTTCAATATTATGTTAAATAATTTTGTAAGTTATTCAATACTTTGTTTCCCTAGGTACTTCTATACCTCTATCGGAATATCATTTGGTCTAACGACTTTTCCATTTTGCATTCTATTTAAAACTTGTTATACTTCTGAAATTTGAATTCTACGATAAAAATTTAAATTTCTATGCTCATTTGACCTACTTAAATTACCTAAATTAAGTTGGTCATTTAAACCTTCATTAAAAAGTTAATGAAAATATCTCTTCCACCGCTCTTTTATTTCTTCATCATTTACTAGTACCCTATTGCATTCATCTTTAATATATCTTATTTGATTAAGATCTTTTGACTTCCTCTCTCTCACTTTAGCTATTCTATAAATGTCTCTTTCACCTTCTTTTGTATCTAATTTTCGATATAATTATTAAAAAGTTTCATTCTTAGTTTCATTCACGGCTTTCTTGGCTATTGTTTATTTTTTCAAATTTTCCTCATTCCTACAAATATATAATTCCTTATAGTTGTTCGTTTTTTTTTTCATTTTCTCTTGTACTTTCTCATTCCACTATCAAAATTCCTTATTTGGTGGTGCATGCCTCTTTGACTCACCGAGTACACTCTTGGCTACTATTTTCAACTTTGATACCATCTTATCCTATGTCGTATTAGGATCTTCGTATATTTCATCTAATACTTGTACTCCTACCTTCTCCTTAAATATGATTTGTTTCCCATTCTTTAACTTCCATCACTTAATTTTAAGAATTGTGTATATTTTCCTTTTATTAATATTATATTTTAGGTGTATATCTAATACTACTAATCTATGGTGGATAGTTAAGCTTCTCCAGGGATGACCTTACAATATTTACAAATCTTTCTATCTCTTTTCCTAACCATAAGAAAGTCAATTTGCAATTTATTATTTTCACTTTTGAACGTGACTAAGTGCTCTTCTCTTTTCTTAAAAAACATATTAGCTAGTATAAAATCATATGCTATTTCAAAATCCAATATAGTTTTATCTTCTTCATTTCTTGTTCCAAACCCATAACCCCTATGCACCCTCTCATATTTCTCATTTTTCATTTCGACATGCCCATTTAAATCGCTTCCTATTAAAATCATTTCATTTAATGGAATATTTTGTAATGCTTCATCTAGGTAGTCCTAAAACCTTAATTTGGTATCTTCTGTTTGAGATGCATATACACTAATTATGTTCATAGTTTCTTTCTCCACTATTATTTTGAGGGCTATAATTTTATCTCCCTTTCTAACTACTATTACAACTTCATCCTTTGACGAACTATCTACAATAATACTCATTCCATTTCTTATTTTACTCTTTTATGTATACCATAATTTAAAATTCGAGTTCCCTATCATCTTTGTCTTCTCGCTTACCCATTTTTGTCTCTTGTACACACAAAATATCAATTCTTCTCCTAATCATCATATCTACTACCTCTATTGCTTTTCCTGTGAGGGATCCTATGTTTAATGTACCAAATCTTAGACTATTAATTTTCTTATAATATTTGTTCTTACCCAACCTATGATGTGAGAACTCTTGCTTATTTAACATTACACCCAAGTTCTCATGGAGATGTAGCAATCCTTGCCGATACGTTATAGGCGGACCCTGCAATGTGAACTCTTACATATTTATCACTATATCCGAGTTCTGGAGATGTAGCGGTCCTTGCCGAGATATTACAGTCGGACCCTGTAACGCGTTCCTTCCGGGGAACAACCTAGCATTGACACAATAGTTTGATGGATCCATTCATTGAACATTTGTGTTAGTTTAACGCTGACTGACAACTTAACGCAACCCAGGGATGACCTTAAACCTATGGTGGATAGTTAAGCTTCTCCAAGGATGACCTTAAAATATTTATAAATCTTTCTATCTCTCTTCCTAATAATAAGAAAGTCAATTTGCGATTTATTATTTTCACTTTTGAACGTGACCAAGTGCTCTTCTCTTTTCTTAAAAAACATATTAGCTAGTATAAAATCATATATTATTTCAAAATCAAATATAGTTTTATCTTTTTCATTTCTTATTCCAAATCCATAACCCCCATGCAACACCCTCTCATATTCCTCATTTTTCATTCCGACATGCCCATTTAAATCGCCTCCTATTAAAATCATTTCATTTAATAGAATATTTTATAATGCTTCATCTAGGTCGTCCTAAAATCTTAATTTGATATTTTCATCTAATCCTGTTTGAGGTGTATATATACTAATTATGTTCATAGTTTCTTTCTCCACTATTATTTTGAGGGCTATAATTCTATCCCCTTTTCCAACTACTCCTACAACTTCATCCTTTGACAAACTATCTATAATAATACTGATTCCATTTCTTGTTTTACTCTTATGTATACCATAACTTAAAATTCGAGTTCTCTATCATCTTTTGCCTTCTCGCCTATCCATTTTTATCTCTTGTACACAAAATATCAATTCCTCTCCTAATCATCATATCTACCACCTCCATTGTTTTTCTTGTAAGAGATCTTATGTTTAATGTATCAAATCTTAGACTATTAATTTTTTTATAATATTTGTTCTTACCCAATCTATAATGTGAGAACCCTTGTTTATTTAACACTACACTCAAGTTCTCATGGAGATGTAGCGATCCTTGCCAATACGTTATAGTCGGACCATGCAATGTGAACTCTTGCATATTTATCACTGTATCCGAGTTCTGGAGATATAGCGGTCCTTGCCAAAACATTACAGTCGGATCCTGCAACGCGTTCCTTCCGGGGAACAACCTAACATTGACATAATAATTTGATGGATCCATTCATTGAACATTTGTCTTAGTTTAACGCTGACTGATAACCTAACGCAACCCTCCTCCTTTATCTGGGCTTGAGATCGGCCACGACAAGGTTAACTTATGGCGGAGTTGTGTTTGGAAATTATTATATATAAAATCACTAAAGCAAATTTTACAGCAAGAGAAATAGGTATTTGTTTTGACGAGGACTTCTTTTTTATTTGCTATTAGTTACTGCAATTGGTAATAAAGATAATGTTAATACATTTTGATAAAAGTATTGCACACCTATGCTAGGTCAATTATGTCTGAAAACTTCAAACACCAGTAGACAAATGTCTAACAAGAAATGCCTCTTTCCTTCAGTTTGGGTTGTACATCATTATCTAGGATGGTTTCCTATTATTGGAATCAGATAGTGCTACTACTTAATTTACTTTATAAAGGAATGTCACACACATACAGATGTGGACATCTACATTAAATAATTGCACTTTAATTCAATCTTAATCTTATTCACTAAATGTGTCTTTAATTGCTACCTGTACTTCCATATATATTAGATGTTTACAACATGGTAATAGATGTGTATTTAGGGTTCGTGTCCAGCAATTGCCTTTTATGGCATACCATGTATCTTTGCAGTTGGATAGTATGATTGCAAATGCACTACACCATCATGCCAACTTGGTCGTGTTTGCTGAAGCTAACCAGATCAAGGAGGGAACAATATGGACACTTATTCATGCATCCTTGTATCTTTGTAGTTGGATAGTATGATTGCTATTGAATGGTAGCATCGTGCCAAATTGGTTGTGTTTACCAAAGACAACCTGATTAAGGAGGGAACTGCATGTACATCCATCAATATCTCTCCTGATGGTTGGTGCCAATTTTCCAATGTGTTCCACATATTTCACTGAAATTTGTATTTCACTAACTTGTCCTGTTATTTTTCGGTAGTTAAATTTCAAGTTATCTGGTAATATTTTTTACCTACATCCTTGCATTCTTCCCTCAGTTTGTTGTCTATTCTTTAGGTTTTTAGGTCATGTTTAATTTTTCTCCCTTGAGAGTTGAGCGAACAGATGTTCTTGTTTAAGTTCCTATTGTTATATACAACACTGCTGGACCTTGCTTCTTATCCATTTAAGCATGAATCTTTTGAAAGAACAAGGTTCCAATTATAGTCACATGTAGAATTAGAAGTAGAACCTTCTTTATTGTACGTAGAGTATATGATCTTCTCAGCTGAAGTCAATTCATTCACCTTGCTCACAAAAAGTCCAAAAGATTCAAAGTTTACTACTAGTATCCCTTTTTTTCTTTTGATGCTATTTTTCTGTTTGCCGAATCCATTGATATGTAAAACAGGGCCAACTCTCTTTCAAAATCTTTTCCCCATTTATTTGCCATGTTTTGGAACCATCATAGGGGTAGCATCATTCACACACGTCTCAATTTTTTTGTTCAGCTGGTCAAAAATTGGATTCATCGAGGTACTTTCTATTGTTTCAACTGGGTCTGGTTGGCCTTTGTTTCCTATGTTATCTGATTGATTTGGCTGGTCGAGTCTGACTTTTAAACACTTCTAGTTGGAGTGGATATGCCTGGACGAAAGAAAAAATAGAAAATAAAAGATACTCTTCCAACAACCATGGAAAAAAAGGATATTTGAGTTTTCTATTATTCTTCTGTTGTAATTATTCTTCGTTATAATAAAAAATTAAATTATTGGTATGTCTTATAGTATGTTGCAATTCTTGCAGAAGATGCTCAGCTTACACCTGTGTTGCGGCTTGGAGCGGGAGCTTGTGCTGGAATTATTGCAATGTCTGCTACTTATCCTATGGACATGGTTCGTGGCAGAATCACTGTGCAGGTGCTCTTTTATCTTCAACTAGTAACTCTTCTAAGAAGTCTTAGCAATGTTTATTGTGATTTGATCTCAGCAATGAGTTTGAATGGTATTGTTGCTCATCCTCTTGGTTTGGTAATTATGCAGACAGAAAAATCCCCTTACCAGTACCGAGGAATGTTTCATGCTTTAGGATCTGTCTATAGGCAAGAAGGTTTTCGAGCTCTTTACAAAGGCTGGCTTCCATCAGTCATTGGAGTGGTATGTTTCTATTTACTATGCCACAAGTGATGACAGATACGTATGTATGCCACATAAGCTATAACACACATATATATATATATATATATATATATATATATATATGCTACACAATGGACATGGTTTTACCATAGTCATTCCACTAGTTTGGTTAAGACTTGATCCTGTTTTCCTTTAATCTGGTTATTCCAAGCTTTGCTTCTTCTGGATGTTTGACTTTTGATTTAAATATTGCGAACAACTTAAATTACTCTGTCACTGTCCTTTCCTAACTTATCTCAGGACCTATTCCTTGAGTTTTCACAAAATGGCCACATTTCGCTTTTATTAAATTTGACTGATCTCTGTTTGAAGAAATTCCCCTCCCGGTTCTAATACGGGAAAGGAACAATCCTGTACTCATTCCTAATTTAAACTCGGCCAGTCCAATCCTATGTGCAAGAAGATGGCGAAAATCTCAGTCAAAAAACTTCATCCTTTTTAATACAGTAATAACCTATTTTTATAAATCATAGTTTCAAATCTGTTCTTCTTTATCTGAAAAAGGTTACCTAAAACGTATTTTTCAATATCGAAGTTTTTTAATTTTCTTTTTCTAATATCTCGTGATATATTTTTGTCTTGCAGGTCCCATACGTGGGTCTCAACTTTGCTGTCTATGAATCTCTGAAGGACTGGTTGCTCAAAACCAACCCATATGGCATTGTACAAGATTCTGAGTTGAGTGTCATGACACGGCTTGCATGCGGAGCAGTAGCTGGAACTATTGGCCAGACGGTTGCCTACCCTCTTGATGTAATCAGGCGAAGAATGCAAATGGTAGGTTGGAAGGATGCTGCCTCTGTTATCACAGGTCATGGGAAGAGCAAAGCACCCTTGGAGTATAATGGAATGGTCGATGCCTTCAGGAAGACTGTCCGCAATGAAGGCTTCGGTGCATTATACAAGGGTCTTGTCCCCAATTCCGTCAAGGTTTGTGCTTCCATGCTATATGCCATTAGCTTTCTTGGACTCTTTATTTCAACAGACAAAGCGTCATCTCGAAAACCAAATGCTTTGGCTTTGTTCTAAGCTAGCGTTCCCTTCTTTTTTTTTTTTTTCAGGTGGTGCCGTCGATTGCGATTGCATTTGTAACGTACGAGGTGGTGAAGGATGTCCTTGGAGTAGAAATGAGAATATCAGACTGATGTAGATCCGACTTCTATTCGAAGTAGGCTGGTTGCTTTTTGTTGTTTTATGCATAGAATTATAAAATAGGGAAACGTTCCATCTCAATGGTATTCATCCCTAATCGATACTGAAACATTCAAGGCATGTTGTTGAACTTGGTTTTCTTGAAGAATAAATTTGTTGTTAGCTAAGTTGGGTGTTTCTTAAGCAATCAAACCTTAATTATTGTGAAATTTTTACTGGTGATATTGTGTGTTTCTCGGTCACTCAAATCTTAATTATTGTGAAACTTTTACTGGTGATATATTGATACTATGCAGACTATTTAATCTTTTTTTTTTTATTTATAAGTTGGCTTAGTTTAATTTGCTGAATTTACTTATTCAACATTGCTTTATACTTTTTAGCTCATAAAACGTAAAAAATTTAAAAAATTTTAAAATAAAACTTTAAATTCGGTTCATAAAAATTAATCATCCAAGAATAGGGGGGAAAACAATATCACTTATATATATATATATATATATATATATATATATATATATATATATATATATATATATATATATATATATATATATATATATATATATATATATATGATCGATCAGTTGTGCACCTGCGTTCATGTAATTCATTGTTTACTTTAACTGTGTAAACAGTAAAATTACTGTTCACAATCACTGTACAGTAATCCGACGCACAACAGATCACATTGATATATATATATATATATATATATATATATATATATATATATATATATATATATATATATATATATTTATTTATTTATTTATTTTGATCTCCTGTGCGACGATCTCATGCCCTTCATGCGCTCCACATCGACCCACGTGCGGTGCTCGTATCGCCGTTGTATCGTCCAACCACCGTCGGTCGTCGGATCGAGCGCGATCGACGCACAACTCGTCGGCGGTCCGACGGGGCTTGGAATCCGGTCGATTAGGTCTCGAATCCAAATGAAACCGAGGAAATGACCAAACACGCGGCCGATATGCGCGCACCATCGGCCGTGATCGGGTCGGATTCCTGTCGAATTGCGGTCGGAATCCAGCCCGATCGCGACCAAAATCGGGCGTCCGATTTTGGCGATCGATTTCGGCCGGCCGGCGATCGCCCGAGTATAGTGGACGGACCCGCGTCAACTGTCGGTCCGTCCGACATCAGATTCTGATCGCGATTCGACTAGAATCCGACTCGATCGCGACCGACAGTGGTCGCGCCATTGTCGACCGTGTGTTTTGGTCATTTCCAGTCGGTTTACGCTGGATTCTAGGAGCTAACCAACCAAAATTTCAGCCCCGTCGAACCACCGACGAGTTGCGCGTCGATCGCGCTTGGTCCGACGGCCAACGGAGGCCGGACGACATGGCAGCAAAGTCGGCACCACACGTGGAGCTATTGTCACGCAGGAGATCGTCTCTCTCTCTCTCTCTCTCTCTATATATATATATATATATATATATATATATATATATTCACCACCGAAGACACGGTGCAACTATAAAAATGAAAAGATATTCTATAAGAGAACACAGTTTGATCATCTATTACGACATCGTTCGACGGAGAATTTAAGAAAAAATCATTCGGACGATCCTGGAGTTCAGAAATTTACTTGGTGGATGGAGTTTGACTTTGGCGTTAGATCGTCGTTCAAAGATGGCGATCGTGAGTCCGAATCGAATCGAAAAGATACGAGTGCTTTCCTAATTTATCCTGTACGATGGAGATCACTGACTCGATCTTATCGCTCACCAATTGAGACATTCGGCGTCGTAGAATCGATCACTTCTAGAGAGTAATTGGATCGAAAGTTCGGATATATTGATACCAATAAAAAAAAGATATATATTTTACAAAGAAATACGGGATGAATGTAATCATTTTTTACTATAAAAAAAAAATATATTTTACAGATAATTTAAGATCGACCATTTGGATCTGATTAAATAGTATCGTAAAAAGCATCGACAGATTTTAATTATAGAAAAAAAATAAATATGCACTGTTTTTTTAAAAAAATCTGATAGATTTTCAACATTAAACCTTTTAGACAATCCATATTAGAAGATAAAGAAAATTAAGAACACTATTTTACTAGATGATTGAAATATAGAAGAAAAAAAGGGGAAGCAAGTTTTATTCTATGCCCTATATTTATTTTATCTTAAAATAACTTATAGAGTCTTATTATTTTAAATCATCAAGCTCTTATTTATTTTAATTTGATTTTTTTTTAATCTTCTTATAAAAGATCTTTGATCGTTTCAATCCTCCAAATCAAAAAATTATTGAGACATGTAAATGCACTGAAAATTAATATCCGTGACTATGCTGCTAAATAATCGAGGTCCAAGAAAAAAAAAAAGGGAAGAAAAGGATCAACGATGTCGGCTTGTGATGAGCTGACCCCACAATCGCCACCTCATAGATTGCGCATGATCCAGTGGCATCCACCCAAGCGGGTACCGACCAATCCCGACACGTTTTAGGATTCGCTTCCTTATCCTCTTCGTCCCCGTGATTTTTATAACTCCTCTCCGTTTGCCACCGAAACCAGAAGCAGCAGCGATTCACAAGAGCAAGGAGAAATGGCGTCCACTGCCCTGAGGAGCTGCGCCGTGCTCTTCCCCAGCCTCCTCTCCTCTTCCAAGTCCAAGTTCGCCGCCGGCTCCCTCGCCCTCCCCTCCTCCTTCCACGGTGCCTCCGCCGGCCGCTTCTCCATGTCCGCCGACTGGATGCCCGGCCAGCCTCGCCCGCCCTACCTCGACGGCTCCGCCCCCGGGTGAGTCACTCGTTTCGTCGAACACCTCGCCGTCGAGTTCGCTCGCGCAATCACGACCGACTGACTCGCTTTCTTCCCCATTAATCCAGCGACTTCGGGTTCGACCCGCTCCGCCTCGGAGAGGTTCCGGAGAACCTGGAGCGATACAAGGAGTCCGAGCTCATCCACTGCCGGTGGGCGATGGTCGCCGTGGTGATTAACTCAATTCATCCATTCTAATTCAATACCATTTTTTTTTTTTTTTTTGAACTCAATTGAGTTATGGGTCTTAATTCAGCCAGGGATCTTGATACCGGAGGCGCTGGGACTGGGCAACTGGGTGAAGGCCCAGGAGTGGGCGGCCGTGCCCGGCGGCCAGGCCACGTACCTTGGCAACCCGGTGCCGTGGGGCACCCTCCCGACCATCCTCGTCATCGAGTTCATCGCGATCGCCTTCGTGGAGCACCAGCGCAGCATAGAGAAGGACCCGGAGAAGAAGAAGTACCCCGGCGGGGCCTTCGACCCCTTGGGCTACTCCAAGGACCCAGTCAAGTTCGAAGAGTACAAGGTCAAGGAGATCAAAAATGGTACAACTTCTTCTTCTTCTTCTTCCTCCTCTCCTTTTAATTCGATAAGAACTTGAACACAAACACATCGTTTGTTCTCCTTTTCTCAGGTCGGCTTGCTCTGTTAGCATTCGTGGGATTTTGCGTGCAGCAATCTGCGTACCCGGGCACCGGACCTTTGGAGAACCTGGCCACCCACTTGGCTGATCCATGGCACAACAACATCGGGGACATCTTGATCCCCAGATCCATCATGCCATGAGTTAGAGCTGCGCAGTAAAATTTCATGTTCGAGCATGCCTTTGCCCTCTCGGGTAGCTGTATGTAATCGACGACACGATATTAGTTGCATGATCTTGTTTCTAATCCAAAAAAAAAAGTGCAATGAATGTGGACTAGTGAATCGCTGATCTGAAAGTTACCAGTTTCCCATGGATAATAAGTACGTGAATCAACTAGATAAGAACAGAAACTCGATCATTTAAACATTTTCGATAGTCATGAATGATCTAAAATATACTCAAAACTGCTGATTATTACATTGTTCGACAGAATTTCTAAACTCAACTCGAGTAATGTGACTAAGGGGGAATCTAATCAGGCAAGAGTGGATTTTGGACCTCAATGCTAGAACTGAATACGGTGACAAAGCAAAACTTGATACAGAGATTGATCCAGCCGAAAACACCATCCACTCTTGCCTAATTAGATGCGCCAATACAAGTTCGATACGATCGACTTGGCAAAGACCCGAGCTTGCAATGCGGCATGCAGCTCTGATGAGAGTTCCAAGTGTTATTGTTTTGGCTGAGAACGGAATGCTGAGGTATCCAGTAGCTACGACAGCAAAGGAGGGATGACTCTGTCCGAAGGGTTGATGCTGCAATGGTACCGAATGAGAGAGCGAGTTATCTCGGGTGTCGACCGAATGAAACTTCAAGGCCGAAACGAGTCTTGCGCAAAAAGAAACGATTAAGAGTGCCGAGAGATATCTCGTCGGACCTTCGGCCAAGACAGAAATTAGTAGGTGGAGGAGGAAATATGAAAGCACTAGCATAAGGTGAAAGATGTCGAACCTACTCCTCTTCTCTTCAAGCACCCCTTATATAAGCAAGTCCTTTCTACGGAACGGTACAGAGGGGTGTAGATAATATGACTTTATGACGTGAAGACGTCGATTATAAGAGACAATTGAGATCATTACTCTCATAAATACTGCCGACACATGAGCCATAATTAATATCCTCGCGTGGTTGATAGGAAACATGCCTTCATTTAATAAATCTGATATATTTTTCTAAAGCAGATATGGTCATATGTCGTTCTGTCGAATGAGATTACTGATAGAAAATGTCCTGCTGGCTATTTTGTCTCGAATGAATGTCACGTCATTTGATCAAAACGAAGACATAATATATGTTAGAAAAGCCACATGACAGGAGGGAAATATGTAACTAAACGTTAGACCTTCGGATTGCTATATAGCCAAGATAGAATAGGTCAATCGAGATACCAAGCCTTCGTGTTTCAGGCGTCCTTCCTCCTTTAACGAGGTCGAGCTATAATGTTAGCGTCGTTTGGCAAGGCCGAGATGCAATAATTTCGTCATTCGACAGTTTGCCGAGACGTGATGTCTTCATCATTTGGCCTTTAGCCGAAGTGCAATATCTTCATCATTCGACATTTTACCAAATCGTAATGTCTTATCAAAAAATCTTTTTAATCATTAGTTAATTTTGCCCAGTATCAATCATCTTGTTTGCCTCCGAGAATGAGGCACTGAAGTAGGGCAGCTTGTGGTCCTTGCATAGTTCCTTCGCAAAGGGTGAGATCTTCCTGAGGTGGCACCTCGACAGCCAAGGGAAGAGATGGTGCTCCGTCTGGAACTGTAAGCCGCCATGAAACCAGTCCATCGAAGAAGGGCAAGAGATGTCTGGAGTTCCAATTGTCTGCTTCTCGACCCAGTTCCTGTGGCGGACCACCATAGACGCTTGAGGAGATGTGGTTCCGGTAACAACGAAGCTCGCGACCACAAACAAAACCCTCTCGAGCCAATTTGGCAAACAGGAGACGAGCAAAGGGTATCAGATCCAGAAGACGAAAACGCCGAGGATCTCCTGGCACCTTCTCCTTGGAGATGAGGAGAATGGATTGAGCAAACAGGTTGATCCTTGCGAAGCACATCACAGGAAAGAACGTCCAGTTATGAAGAACCTCGCGACCGCGTCGAAGTTCATCTTCCTGTCATAGCAGCAGGAGGTCAGCGAGGCGAAGAGTTTGGAGGAGACGACAAAGAGTGGTATGTGTTGGAGATCAGGGTCGAAGTCGAGGTTATTGCAGGCAATGCGATGGCCATGGTGATTCCGCTTCCGGAATCGTGGCCCATCCATCCGGACTGGATCCAGAGGAAGCTCATCATCCCACCACTAAGGGCGTGGATGAAGCGCTATAGGACACTAGTACATCAGCGATGAGGCATTGGCAGTTGAGAAGGTCCCAGGCAGAGGTAGGGTGGTAGGCGACCAAGGCATCAGTGGCATCCTGGCCACCGAGGCTGAGTAGCAGGAAGTTGCCTCCGGGATGTTGGTCAGTCCAGGCAGTGATATCGTAGACCTTGTCGTGGATGGAGATCCAGAGATCGGAGGCAGCATTGTTAGTGCGGAGCACCTCCAGGTGAAGTGCCGGAGCTCCAGCAACTCTCCAGAAGAGCAAGGTCTCCGATCTTAAGCTCTAGCTCTGACAACTCTCCGGAAGCCACGCACCTAGCTCCGACGACTCCAAGCAAGACCTTCTTAAAGAGCATGATCTCCTACATGACAGCAGGAATCGACGTCTCTGCCGCCTTCAGCAAGATGGCCATGTGCTCTGCCACCTCCGAAGAAGATGTGCTAGAAGGTATGAGTTCAAATTACTCAAATCATTTTGGTTAGAAGCCTTATGTTCTTCAGGTCACAGTCGATGAATTACAGAGAACTATGTCTTGGTACAGTAATCCTTTTACATGTGAAAAATCAAGAAAACAAGCAAAGCATTTATCATATCAGTATGATATGACAAGCACCTATACAATTATCAACTGTGCCAACTCACGAGGATCAGTGTCAGTATGATCACATTTCATGAAAGACTGTCTGTTGAGAGCAACAAAAATCCATTAATATAAAGATGTCTCAAACCTTACTGGAAGCTACTTTGCAACGATAGCATGTTTCATTAATGTAGCATTGAGAAAGACAAGAAAGCTTCAATAAGTCAAATTTTGGCAGAAACAAACTAATTTATACTTTCCTTAGACAGACTATCAAGGGGTGGAGCGAAATAAAATATCAAGTATGAAGGAATTCGAACCCCGACCACATTCAAATAAATACTGAAGCTGCAAATAACGAATTTATTTTTTCCCATGCTAATCTAATTCTCTAATGGAGTATTAAGGAAAATGAAATAAGCCACAGATTTCGGTAGAAGGATAATTTTACTTCCTGCAGAACAAACTGAATCACTAACAAATAACCGACAGAATTAACTAAAAGATATTCACAAAATGAGTCTTACTTTCTCAGCTTCTAAGAAAGTTGAAATCAGCATGACCAAAATGAAAGGGAGGTATCCACAGTCTTGCAAAAGTAGCATAATATTTTTGATGTAGCGACTTTAATAAACAAATTGGGGGTAGAAGTAAACAAAATAAAACAATAGAACTAGCAAAGAACACAAGCTACGCATATGATCTTTGAGTGACTGGTTATGAAAAAACACTAGCAAAAACTAAGGAGCATAAGAGTATTATTACTACAAAAAGAGTTTTTTTCTCCATCAAGTTAACATTGTTTTTTCGTGAGGGTATAAAATCTCCATGTTCAATCTGTTTTTTTTCAGCATTGACTAATTTTCAGTTGTACAGCCAAGGGAGCCCAAAATGTCAGCACGATCAATTTCACCATAAGCATGACAGAAAAAAAAGCATCATTATGGTACAAATGGCAAACAAAGATCAAATTCCAAATTTCCTGCGATTACCAGTAGTACAGTTGTAGCTAGGAAAAGTCGTTCTCTATTTTTAACCACAAGCACAATCGAAGATCAATAATTGTTAACTGGTTTGTAACAAAGCCCCTTTCTTGAAATTAAACAAATGCATTATCAGTATGACTAGAACTTGAGTGTCAAAGTGTGCGATAATGCAAACTGAAAAATGGCTAAAAAATAACTTCGAGGATGAGGGCAGGCAAATATGTAAGGATTTATATTCTAAACAAAAGGCAAACAGACCTTATTCTCCTTGTTCAAGCATTGATCCTTTTGGAAGCCGATCCAAATTGAGTGATAGAACTATCAACCTTTCTACAAGAACTATTCTGGATCCGTTAATGAAGCTTGATCATCCAAGAATATCAATCACATTAACAATGGAAACTAGATTCACATCTTTCTGATGGAGAAGCACAAACAATTATGCATTACAACATCCAAGTGATCAGATGCAAGTGTCATATGGATGAAAACTTAATAGATTCGAAGAATAATCCTACGCGGGAAATATAGCGGATACAAATCACTACCACCGTCCAACCAAGGAGCGTGGCCGAGGAATCAACCCCTATATCAAACAGCTGAGAAATTCCCATTGTGAGACCGTGATCAAACCGGGCTGAGGAGCTGATAGATATGGGGTTTGGGCTCGGAGTTCATGCCGATGATGATTACGAGGGGGATGAAGCCGTAGTGGACGATCACCTTTGCCTTCTTCATCGCCCAGTTGCTCCACTCCTTCACACACTTCCCGGTCGATCGCTCCTCCGTCCCCTTGGGCGCCTTCCCCTTGGCCTTGAGAGAGATCTTCGAAGCCATGGATCGCGTCTTCTTGCTTTCCTCCCGACTCCGATTAGCAACCCTAGATAATGTTAGGCCAAGTCCCTCACAGTTTATCCTCCATCGTATAGCGGATCGAATGGTCACTATGCGGATTTGGGCCAATGGCCCACGGAGGCCTGTGGTGTTGGGCTGAAATTGAATTGACACTATTAACGGGTCGGATTCATGTGATGGTGTTGGATTATATAACAATTGCTTCGCTCGCGCTTCAGATAGACGCCGGCTGAAGCGAAAGAGGGCGGATCGGGTCATCGGGGAGAGGAGCGGAGAAGAGAGTCGAAATGGGGGGCGGCATGGAGGTGAACAAGAACCAGTTCATCGAAGACTGGAGAACGGCCAGGGAGAACCTCGAGTACACTTTTCGCTGGACGCGCCGCAACGTTGCCATCGTCGGCATCTTCGGCATCGCCGTCCCCATCCTCCTCTACAAGGGCATCGTCCGTGAATTTGTATGACCTAGACTTAGATCCCTCGATTCCCGTATATTCTCTTTAGATTTGGCCTTGTTTCGCCTCGTTGATCTGCGTCGCTTGAAAACTCTGTTTATCCGTCTCGTCCCTAAATCTCTTCCTGCTTTTGGTTTTGATCGCAGCACATGCAAGACGAGGATTGGGGAAGGCCCCCGAGGAAGTTCATCTGACAAGGTCCTTAAGCGGTTGTGCGTTTTCCCCTTTTGCAATCACAATAATGGCAATGTCGTGAAATTGGCTGCTAGGGTTTTATATGATTTACAAACACGATGGCTTGATTCTCCTAGACTTCAGGTTTATTTGTATTTGTCTGGACTTCGACTCTGGTGAAGTCATGCTTTGCTTGTCATCATAAAACTAGTTGTATGATATGCATCGGGTTGCTACTTACAATGATTAAGTTCTGTTTGTGCTTAAATTTCTCGAAGTAAAGTTTTTTTTGTTCGTGTTTATGGAATCCATCTATTTGGCCTGTTGGTAGACGATAAGCTGTAACCATGAAATACCTAATTAATTGTCGAACAATAATAGATAAATTGCTGTGTTTATTACGATCCATTCTTGAAATTTAGGTATTCAATGCAAAATAAATTTCTCAATAGCTACCTACAGGTGGAAAGGGGCATGCTATTGATGTGAGATGGAACCAGGAAACAGGGCGGATTGTCGATTGTTCTTGTCCTAGACGTACCTACCTTGTTTCACACAAAAATCTCCTTTTGTGGTCACTCTTTTGCTTCTCATAGACCTTGCAAACCTTATGCTTGAATGGACAACAAAGTGACTAGTGAACCATATGCCATCATATTAGTGAATTAATGATCATGAAGGTGTTCTCCACAACCAGGGAATATCCATGATAAAGGTTGCCATTGTCCCTTGGAAAATGGTCCCTCTCACAATTTAGGTCTATGAACTTGGTTAAGATTATTTACTAATTAGTGTACATGTGAAAATATGAACTACACTGGAATCTAACCTTCTATAATATGGTATAGTGGTTGGCAATTTGAACATTTGGGGTAACTGATATTTGTATTGAACTGATCTGTGAAGGAAGTGGAATATTGGATACTGTATTTCCACAAAGTCCATATGTGAAGTCATTTCTTGGGTGGATTTAAAATTTCACCAACATATAATTCTTAAGCTTGCAGCTATTTGAATAAATGTTTTCCAGCCAATATTTTGTTTTTGCCCTAAACACTTAGCTTTTCAAAAATAAAAACCATCCTTGTATACTTTGTATGCCTTTTTGTTTGCCATCCAAAGTTTTCAGATCTCTTAACGTGTATACCATGCTTTGTTTTGTATCTGGCCCATCAAAGTGAACGAACTCACCTACTTGTAGCAGTGATCTTGCTTTAACATGTTCATGGAAATTCTAACACTTGAAAATCTGTGATGATAGCTCGATTCAAAAGGTCAGTCTGTTAATTCCATAAAAACCGTGTCATGATATTATATTTGGGTAATCCATTACAGTTATGACCCCTATGAACCTAATTGAACATAGGGTTTATGTTTGTTTATCAACAAAACAGAATACTTAAGCACAGTTACTGAGTTTTGACAAGTATAAGTGGCTAGTGATCCGTTTATTTACTGTTAAGTCTGAGAAAACGGAGCTCTATGTGGTCTGAGAAGGTTTAGCTTCTTACAGCATATTCACTCGAGTTTCTTATTTAAAGATATCATTTTCAGAATTCTGGGTCAAATAATTATTCTGGTAGCTGATATATTCATCTCTATGCTTAAATAATATATCAAAGTTATTATTGCAAATTGATTCTTTCATGATGCCACACTTTTCTATCATTTGAGATTAATGTTTTATTCAAATAATATAAAATGATTTTTTTTTTTTTAAATATTGTTCATAAATAATTTATTTTGCTACAAATAAATGAACTCTTATTGCGTTCGTATTATTTTTCATGGTTTTGGTAGTTAAATCTATCACTTTGGCGTGCAGCTATTATAGCACTTCAATAAATGTTTT
Source organism: Wurfbainia villosa (assembly GCA_025175895.1). Lineage (NCBI taxonomy): Eukaryota > Viridiplantae > Streptophyta > Magnoliopsida > Zingiberales > Zingiberaceae > Wurfbainia > Wurfbainia villosa. Next base: position 23,290,758 of record CM045991.1, on the reverse strand, counting down.
TTTTTTTGTCTGGATGAATTGCTAGCTAAATTTCCCCATAGCGCCAGCAATTCCTACAAAAGTTGGTTGTATTTCCACGTGTTCTTTGTATTGTCCAAAAAATTTTGCTATTTTGAAAAATTTGTATGCAAGCCATTAAATCAAATTTGCAACCTTATCCATCCTCTTTCTTGGTTTGCAATAGTGGAATGTGAACTCCTGGACCAGTTTTGTTCCTGCTTAGAATTGATGTTTGCCGCAAAATGGGACATGGTATCTTGATTTTTTTGCTACCTATTTTAACAGTCAACCTAAAGTAACCACAGAAGATAGTGTTGGACGAATTTAAGATGCATTTTCAAGTACTTTTGCTGTTCCTGGAGTCTAGTTAATAGATGTTGGTTCCTCGAACATAATTGCTCTTTTTATTTTGATGGTTTTATTTTTTTTCCTACTCGATGTTTACACCACTGTTTGTTACAATCTTAAGGACCCTGGCTCATCATTTCAGCAATTCTTGTTGTATCTGTACATGGCACTTACTTTGCTGTTTGTATCATGTGTAGGATTGTAAATTGTGTCAGTTGTCCTTTGCATCATGTGTATAACTTAATACAAATGAGTTGCATGGAAATTTTGTTCTAGTTTTCATGCATCTCTCTGAGCGCGAAGAACATTTTCAGCATCTGGCGAAGTTTGCCAGAATTGGCTGCTGAAAAATAGTAACAAATTTAGGAAACGAATGCTCAGCGAAAAAAATTATTTCAATTGACTCTTCGTATTACTGAACTTCGGCCCTGATTCTTTCTCATTTCTCGATTCTAGGTATGCTTAAATGTATTGGAAATGGAAATTTAACGGCATTCATTGTTGGCGCCAGATTCCTCGAACACCAAGAATTCCTTTTAGCTTTCTTCTTGATAAACCGGGAAATTTATGGCTTCGCAATAATTTATTTCTATCAAATATATCCGAGGAGTTTGAGATTGGGTTGCTTTAGATTTTATTTTTTAGGAAATATTTTATGCTTTGTGTGTGTGTTTTTTTTTAACCTATAACTTTACCACCGTGCCTTGGTAATTTTCTCCCTCAGACTGGAAATTATTGAATTTTCTTCCTTTAAAATAAATTGCAGCATTAAGTAAGTTGCCCTATTCTAGTTACTCCATTTTGCAATTCTTAGCCTTGTAACAGCTTCGAAGGAGGCAATCATCAAAACCTCCCCGAAACTCTAGCATTGGATTTTATTGCCTCCCCGATAGAAATTTAAATCGTCAATCGTCAATCAATCTAATGATCTCTATCAATTTTTTTCATATCTCTACAACTCTAGCATTGGGTTTTATTGCCTTCTCGATAGAAATTTAAATCGTGATCTCTATCAATTTATCTCATATCTTAATGTGATTGACAAAATTACGAAGGAATCCGAAAAAAAAAAAAACATCTCTTCGAAATTTGATCAGTATCTTATCCATAATCATCACACGGTCTTACCTATGCCTTATCTTCGGGGGGACGAGTTTTACTGCTTTCTAAGTGCGCCAACGGAGTTGCCACAGTAGATCATTAACTTCCTCAAACTCCATATGCCATTCCCGTCATATGACGTCGTTGCCTCGATCCCTCACCTACCATAAATCCAGTCAACCATCCCCTCGCTCTGCTTTCTCGTCCATGACCATGGAAGAAGACTTCGACGAAGCTGACGTTCTCTGGCCCGACACTGCCACCCGCGACGCCGCCGGACGCAACGAGTCTCCACCGCACGCCAGGGCACGGAGGACCCCGCCACCCCCGGTCCCCCGCTTAATGGTGTCGTCGTGCCCCGTCAACATCCCAGCTCCGCGCCGGAGATCTTCCAACCGCGGCCGTGCCTTCGACGACTGCGACGTCAACACGGACAACGACGACGACGACGACGACAATTACTTTCCGCACGTGATGATGGAGATGAGGGATGCGGCGAAGTCGCTGACGATGCCGGCGGGGTCCGTCAGGAGGGAGAAGGGGCGACGGCTTTGCCGTGTGAGGAACCTGGTGCTGCAGATGACCGGGTTCATCGAGAGATGACGGCGCGATATTGTCGTCCTCGTAGTTTCCTTTTGTGTCAATAAGGCAGGATTTTTCATGACTTGGCTTTTTTTTTTTTTGTGACCTTTTTCATGATCTGCCGGAACTTTGATACTCTCAGTCAGTGAGGTTTTGCTGTAAAGTAGAGCTGAGAACAGATTTTTATATCGCCGTTCTCTTTCGATGTTGATGCAATTTCTTTATGAAAAGAGATCGAAATCGTCATCCGTGTCGATAAGTAGCTTTTTCATTGTCAAATGGGGTCATGAAGTTGGAGATTTTATCGGGAAGTCTTTTTTTTATTAGTATTTCAGATATTCGATTCGACTAATTCGATTTTACCTCATAAATTTTGAATGGAGCGTTAAATAATCTCTGAATGAGATATATTCTGTCGTCCGCTAAAATATCTGTATGAACAACTTCAGCAGTTACAATATTCAAAGTTTATCATTTAAAAGAAAAATACTATAAGTGATTGAAAATCCAATTGTGAGTATTAAGAGTCGAACTGGATCTAGATTTATCTAGAAGCTTTTGCTGATCTTTGAAGGGTGGTTTAATTGGAAACAATGGCTTCAGTGGAAATAAATGATTAGCCGATGAAAACATTGACTTCCTTCCACTTGTGGCCGGATGAATGGGCCGGTTCAGCGAAGCCATGCGTCACTAATCGTACGGTTTAGCTTCAAAATTGTAAGGTTAAAAAAAAAAAAGAAGGAAATTAAAACATGAGAAGTGGGGAAGGGTATTTTGATGACATTAAGAATTTTTATTGTCATTTTTTCTTTATATTTTGTTTTACTCGTGGATTGAAGAAGGAAAGGAATAAGTGGGGGAAAAAAACCACTTTAAAAAAAAAAAGAGCTAGTCTTGCGTAATCTCACGGTAACGAATGAGGCCAATTGCAATCGCATGTAAGATTGCTTATGATCACGAGTGTCTCCGCGGAGAGAGTGTAATGGTTAAGATACGACGAAGTTTACGAATAAGGTAGAAGTCAATTTCGGAAGAAGTTTAAATTTCTTTCATACATTCAAATAATTTCCACGTATCTTTGCCGTCACGTCAAAACCCATAGAGCCTTGCAATTTACTTTTTTCACAATGACCGTGAGACAAACCGATGAGGATCACTAGATTGGCAGTTTCAATCTTTTACGGACTTATGATCAGAGCCAGTTCTATTTTTAAAATTTACACATAGGACCCTGGGTGAAATTTAGAAATTGGGCCCCATTCTCTATTGAAAAATTTAAAAATTGGATCCTCTTTATAGAAATTTTTTTTTGGGCCCTAGGCGAGGGCCCCAGCAGCCCTCCCCCAGGGTCGGCTCTGCTTATGATCACGAGTGAACTCACATCCATTTCCACGGGATGTTGTGGTGGTAAGATCTGGCTTGATGTTTGATAAGTGGCGTGAATCGATTTACATGATATAAAGTCTTTTTCCAAATTTAAATTATCTCCACGTGTCTTGTTCACTATATCAAAATACTATGAAATAGATAGATAAAAATCATTAAATTGACTTTTTCAATTTTTTTTTTACGTACGAGTAAATTCACATATTTGCTTGGACTTTTGTTCGTGGCCACGAATTTTTATAATTAATTATTCATTTATATAGGAGCCGTATTTGATTATAAAATTAATTGATAGAGATATTTGAGATAAATAAATTACCTTTTGTTATTAGTGAGATCTATTCACTTGCTAAACATATCTTGCAACGTCCGTTAACTCAAACCGTTACTAGCTCCGCGTCACCTTGCGGAGCAATGAAATAATTAATTATAATTTAATGTTCTCATTATATTTTGGCATTTTGTGTCATAATTTGGCAGCCAACTGGCAATTATATAAATTATTCGATAAAGGTTTGAATGCATCCAGTAAATTAACAAAATTAATATTCTAAGGAGATAAATAGTATATTAAAAAAAAAGTACATCTTACTTTTTAAAATTTAACAAATGAAATATCTATTTTTCTAAATGCCCTTTCGCCGAGCTTATTTTAGTCGAATGGTTAATGATCCTTTAAAGTTCAAAATAACAAAAAAAGAAAAAAACTATCTTATTTAGCGTCTTGATTATCTCTGCGTCTGTCTTATTTGACGCTTGGCGTCTCGATTATATCTTATTTGGGACGTCCGCATTTATTTCGACCATCTCTTATTCTAGACACCCCGCGTCTTGGTCCTCTCTTATTTCGGACGCCTCGCGTTTTGGCTCGGTCATCTCTTATTCCATACGCCCCGCGTCTCGGTCATATCTTATTTTAGACGCCCCGCGTCTCGGCTCGACCATATCATTTCTAGACGCCTCTCAATCATTATCTTATATCTCGGCCAAAGCACATTATCTCAGATGTATGACTTCTAAATACATAATTTATTTTATTTAGTCAGAGGACGTGGTAGATATTTCCTACTCAAATGACCAGCGAAGTTGTCCTTATTAGTATTTCCCACCGACCATGGAGCAGAGACTCATACTGATTTTCATAAACTTGTCTACAATATTAATGAGGAATTATCTCTCATCAACCACACGATGAGTATTAATTACCGTCCACGCGCCTACGACATTTATAAGGGTAATGACCCTTATTACTTCTTAAAATAGACATAAATACATCATAAAGTTATATCGGCCATACCGGCTGTACTATGTGACAGGAGATTTCCCTTCTATATATAATCCTCCCACAAGAGGAGAAAAAAGGTTCACGCATTTTCAACTCACTCTCTCCATTCTCTCCTCCATCTTCCTACTAATTTTCTGCCTTGAGCGTCGGAGGGGCTTGCCGAGATTCATCTCGGCGCTCTTAACCGCTTTCTATCTTGCAAGCCCCGCCATTCGGCCCGTCTAACTCCATTCGGCTCAGCCTTCAGTCGAGACAACGTTTTGCTGTCACCACTCTTCCTCCGCGTCATCTCCTTCCGTCTGAGTTGTCAGTCCTTGCCGTCCTCGCCACCAGGACACCTCACCATCCCCGTTTTGACAGACAACAACTGTGTTCCTGGGAATATAATTCTCAACATCATCTTTTTTAGATGAGCTTGATATTGTACGTGGTGTTAAGAATTCAAATTCCAAGACCGCTATATTCCTGAGAATATAATTACCAGCGTCATTTTTCGATCGATTTGATATCCAGTTTGAGAGGGTAAAAAAGGAATGAGGTGAGTCTTTTGATAAATATGAAATCATAGAATGCTATTTGAGCAATTCTAAACTTCATGTATATTTTATTTTAAATTAATATAAAATTATAATAATTATAAAATCATATTAGATTATATTATAGCAACTATGATATTATATCAGCTCGGGGTGTAATAAATATGATTTCATAACCGTGCGAAATTATAGTGCTTACAATAATATAAAAAATAAGAGGTTTAGGAAATAAAAATAAATTAAAGAAGGATAAGATATTGTTTTAATAATAAATAAAAAAAATACACACGATTCTGATTTCCCCCCCAAAATTGTATTTCATCGGCAGAGAAAAATATTTAGCTATTATTTCGTGTTTTATGGGCTCCAATAAAAGCCCAATCCATTTACCATCCACCGGGTCACCGGCTATCACCTGTTTCTCTTTCATTTTTGTAGCTGCCGAGTGCCGATCCCAATTCGCTTCATTTCAAATTTCGGAATCTCGCTCGCTCTTTCCCTCTCGCTGTCTCATGGCGGCCAATGGATTCCAGGGCTCTACTCCGGTGAAAACCCCGAACCCAAAGACCCATTCCTCCGCCTCCCGGAGAGCTCTGCCTCCTGTGCAGATGGAATCCTCCGTTTCGACCGCCGCGTCCTCCGAGTTCAGGACCCGCTTTGAAGCCTACAACCGTCTGCAGGCAGCCGCCGTCGCCTTCGGTGAGAAGCTCCCCAGTCCCGAGATCGTCGCCCTCGGCGGTCAATCTGACGGCAAAAGTTCACTTCTTGAATCCCTCCTTGGCTTCCGGTTCAACGTGCGGGAGGTCGAGATGGGCACCCGGCGACCCCTCGTACTCCAGATGGTCCACGATCCCTCCGCTCTCGAACCTCGATGCAGATTTCAGGTGTAAATGCCTGGAGTATTAGATTCCTTTTTACGTTTCTGTCAATTTTTGGGATTTATCTCCTTTAGTTTCCTAGCCTGTAAATTATCCAGAGGTTTCTGCATTGTGCCACAAAAATTATCTTTTTATATCAAGATTTCACCTTTTTTTTTGGGTTCGGTAATATAGGTTTGATGAATGGTATGCTCATTACTGTACTTTTTATAACAACAGGAAGAAGACTCGGAAGAGTATGGAACTCCGATTGTTTTGGCTTCTGCAATAGCTGATCTTATAAGATCAAGAACAGAGACGCATCTAAGAAATGTTCGGGCTGCCGTTTCCTCTAAGCCTATTGTGATGCGAGCTGAATATGCCCATTGTCCTAATCTCACCATTATTGACACCCCTGGCTTTGTCCTGAAGGTGATTTATTTATTTCAGCAAACTTGCTAAAGAAATAAAATTTAGCTTCCATTTCTCATTCATTGAGTCTTAAACTTCTTTCTCATAGGCAAAGAAAGGAGAACCAGAGAGCACTCCTAGTGAGATTTTGTCAATGGTAAAGTCGTTAGCGAGCCCACCTCATCGCCTTCTCCTGTTCCTTCAGCAGAGCAGTGTGGAATGGTGTTCTTCCTTATGGTTGGATGCGATCCGTGAGATTGATCCAAACTTTAAACGCACACTTATAGTCATTTCTAAGTTTGATAACCGCTTGAAGGTATCAGAATCTCACTATTTAATTGTGATAATTCTATTAAACTTCATTACATTAATTTGTCTTTTGTTGTAATGCGTGCCTTTAGGAATTTACTGAACGATGGGAAGTGGATAACTATTTAAGTGCAAGTGGCTACCTTGGCGAAAATGTTCACCCTTTTTTTGTGGCTCTGCCCAAGGACCGTGGAACTGTAACAAATGAGGAATTCCGCCGGCAAATCTCCCAGGTAGATGCGGAGGTACTTCGCTATCTGCGTGACAGCGTTAAAGGAGGATTTAATGAGGAAAAGTTTGGACCATATGTTGGATTTAGTCGTCTACGTGAATTCTTAGAAACTGAACTTCAAAATCGATACAAGGAAGCGGCTCCTGCTACACTTGCGCAATTAGAACAGCGTTGTAACGAAGTGTCCATTGAATTAGCCAGGATTGAATCCAAGTTACAGGCGACCTCTGATGTTACCCATCTTAGGCATTCAGCAATGTTGTATGTAGCTTCTATCTGCAGTCATATGGTACACATGAATTTGGATCTCCATTGTCGAGTTCATTTCTTCTCTACATAGTACTCATTTTTGTACATCAGATGATATTTCTGCATTCTTTTAGGTGGCATTAATTGAAGGAGCAGCGGATCCAGCTCCTGAGCAATGGGGTAAAACCACTGATGAAGAGCGGTCAGAGAGTGGCAACGGAAGCTGGCCTGGAGTCACTGTGGCCCTAAGACCTCCAAATCACACCCTTAGACTTTATGGAGGAGCAGCGTTTGAGAGAGTAATGCATGAATTTAGATGCGCTACATATTCTATTGAATGCCCACAAGTTTCTAGAGAGAAGGTAAAATTAAATATCTACTTGCTGGGTTTATCTGACTTCTGTGGAAATTTGAATTGTTGCAAAGCTTATTGTTGAATTATTTCAACAATGCCTTTGGCACACAGGTTGCAAATATACTACTTGCTTATGCTGGAAGAGGAGGGGGTGGAGGTTTATCTGAGGCAGCTGCTGAAATAGCACGTTCTGCTGCACGAGCTTGGCTTGCTCCTCTTCTTGATACAGCATGTGAACGCCTTTCATTTGTTCTTAAAAGCCTTTTTGACCTCGCTTTGGTGCGCAACCGAAGTCATGACTCTGAGTGTAAGTTTCCAACTAGTCATTTCGTTGTGTTAGAATCCTTTTTCTCTGTTTAGGTAATATTTACTTTAAGTATGCGAGGTTCATCGAAGGCCTGGATGCATAAGAAGGAAACTTGAAGCTAGAGAGGTCACAGAATAGGGAATAGAAGATCTTGAATAAGTTTTGTTCAAGTTATATATTGCAGCTGTATGTTTTGTCAAATCATGAGTAGCTTGTCTGTGACAACTTGCTCCTTAAGATTGCAAACAACTTTCTCTTAAATTTCTCTATGGACTGAAAAATTTCTTTGAATATCTGTTATTTATTACTGATAGGTTACCAGCCCAAAAGTAGGAGATATATTTCTTGCAGATATATGTTTTTTTCTGCAAGAAGGGGAAAGGCTAAAAAATAGTCGCTGTAGCAACTGAGCCATGTAGGGAATGATGGTTCTTCTTGCTTTATGATTGATCATTATTCGGTTTTAAAGTTCTCTAGTTAATTACATGCTTAAACTCCAATAAAAAAACTATATATGCAACAATATGAATTGTGAAAATGAATGCATACTCTCTTGAGCACTTGATTGTTACTCAACTGACAGCTAATTAGCAAGTCGCACAGAAACCCCCTTGGAGGATACATTAATTTTGGTGAAATTGAATAGCATTTCACATCTTTCCAACAAGCCACTGATGTGGGGTTTGTCATTTTCTAATTTTGGCAGTATCCTGTCTTTGATATTCTTCATTTCCTTGCACTGAAAATGCAATCGTTCCAATGTAAGTAAACAAAATTCTTTAGAATCAGTCATTTTATATGTTGTTGCTGTTGCCTCATTTCCAAAATGGACGTTTTGCACCTAAATGTTCTTTTGAATAGTCTCATTCAGAAATACTTAATACTTTGCGTATAAGCTTCTCTGTTGTATCCTTCTGTACAGATAATCATCTTGGTCAGGATCATTGTCATCAATTTATGTTTGTTGTAGTTATTTGGGTTTGTATACATGCAATATGATTCTAAAATTTCAAGTGTCTGAAGTATTTTTAGTTTGAGAAACTTGCAGTTCAGTTTGTCATGATAGCCATAGATTCCACTCTTGACCTACACAAATCAGCAATTTCCATGATCTGCGCAATAGGTTCAACATCCTAATACCTTGTGCAGCTTGTGGATTTGTAAAAGATTTTAACCATCATTTAAGGGGAACTCAATAGGAAAATTTTCAATTGTTATATTGGTCTCGACTTACAATAATTAGTTTGTATCGGTTGCATCCTTTTTCAAAGTGCCTTTTTATCCAATTAATCTATTCATATTGGTTCAGACCGGAAGAAAAATGGCGATATGGATGGCTACATTGGATTTCATGCTGCCCTAAGGCATTCTTACAACAACTTCATCCACGACTTATCCAAGCAATGCAAACAAATAGTGCAACACCATCTCAATTCAGTGACTAGCCCCTACTCCCAAGTCTGCTATGAGAATGATCTTGTACCTGAAGCCTGGAGATATAATCAGCTCCCTGCTGCCTCATTTTTCCCCGAATTGTCAGACAGTGCAACAGATGAAGCTGGTGCTGATCAAGAAAATATACCGCCTAAAGATCAACAACACTCAACACCTGGTAAAGTAACTGAAACAACAAAGGATGTGCTTAGAGAAAGCCAATTGACAGTTCCTGAAACACCTTCACCTGATCAGCCAAGTGATGATTTCGGGATCAAGAAGAAGGAAATTGGGAACTTAATGGAACCCGGAGGGAGGAAACGGCAAGCAAGACTTGCTGGTGGAAGAAATGTAGATGCTAACAGATACCAAAACAACAGTATATTGTTCGGTGCAGGTACTATGGGCTCAAAAACTGGATCCTCCTATGCCGAGATTTGTTCCACCTCAGCTCAACATTTTGCTAGGATTCGCCAAGTTCTGATCGAGAGAAATGTCCTCTCAGCCTTGAGTGCTGGATTCTTGACTCCCTGGTATGCTTCCTGTGCCTCCACATTCTCTTCCAGTGCTGTTGGTTGTTAACTTGTAGACATGCAATTTTTAGACTTTCTATTTCTCTGTCGCTCCTTTTTTTAGATTTATCATTTTTAGACATTTTCTTATGATATCTAATATTTAGATGCCACGCATGGTTAGTTTCATCTCTCATAAAAAATGGTTCTATTAGTAAGACATTCTGTTCATGCTGCAGTCGAGAAAGACTCTTTGTTGCTCTCGGCCTCGAACTATTTGCTGTGAACGATGAAAAGTTCATGGACATGTTCGTGGCACCTGGTGCTATCGACATCCTTCAAAATGAAAGGCAGTCACTTAACAAGCGCCAAAAGATCCTACAGTCTTGTCTCAATGAGTTCAAGAACATTGCTCGGACCCTATAGTGCATCTTTTGCAGAAGATGCCTATGCTTTGAGCGAATCTCAAAGGCTTCTTCATCGTTTAAAAATATAAAGATTTGACTGCAGATCGTCTCAGAGTTGGATCATGAGATGAATCTTTCAATTTCTTTATGAAAGGTATTTGAGTTTCATGGGAATTTCCTAGCCATCATCTGTAACCAGATATCGAACGCGTGCAGAGTTGAATTTATTTTTATCACATTTCTACAGAGTTTACTTGTGGAGTGGCCGTAATTTTCAAGGGTTGATACCAGATTTGGAGTGAATAGAATTAACTTTCTCTTAAAAATTTTTTATTGTTAAAATTTACTGGTGCAAATGAGCTGAGCCTTTTAACTGTGTTTAAATTTATTTATTTACTTACGAAGGTTGTTCCAATTTATTTATTAAAAATTTTTTTGAGCTCAATTCAAATATGTTCGCCAACATTTTGTTCATTTACAAAATAAATCATTTTATGCAAAACAAATGGACCTTAAGAAAAATTGATTTCATAGGATTAATTATAAATTTTTATTTATAATTTGATTGTTTGTATGTTGGTATATTATTTTAGCCTATTTGATTTAAAGTAATTGGTGATTCTTAAATAATAGAGGATATTGCTAGGAGCATATAATTTGATTATTTTAGAAATATAGTCTTCATTGAGATGACGTAGTAGTTAAGATATGACAGTACTTATAGATATGATGGTAGTGGTTAAGATATGACAGTGTTTACAGATATGATGGCGTAGTGATTTATAAGATTTTTCGTGATTTATTTTTTTCATAATGATCGTGGAATAGATTGGTAGAAATTATTAGGTTGATCTTTTTTAAGATTATTTTAGAAATATAAGTTTTTATTGTTGAGTTTGAAATTAACAAAAGATAATGTAGTTAATTGCTTAGATTTTTCAAAAGTGAGTAATCATTCGAGAGTAATATAATAAAACATTAAAATAGATTATAAATTAAAATTTCTAAATCAATAAATTTTTATCACATTACTTAAAATTTAATCAGACAATATAAATTATATTTTATTCCTTATAAATTTGATTATATGATTAATTTAATAATCACATAATAACCAAATGCTTTTACAGATTAATTTAGTGCATTAAAAGACGGCCCATTCCTTAGCTTCTCATACAGGCTATTAGACTGCTTCTTCAGAGAAGATGCTTGAAAATTCAACAGAATCTGGATCTTAATTTACCCATGCTTCGTATATAACAACTTCAAAGTATTCTATCCTCCGTGACGTTCGGTTCTAACGATGAGTTTCAGCAGCAGAAGCAGCAATTCACCAGGATTCCCGACTATCTCAATTCTTAACCCCTGCCAGTTCTATCTACATTGGTTTCGCGAAAACATTCTCGATCGAACAATTCTGTCAAACAGCAAAGCAATCCTCTCCGAGCCATTCCCAGGCACAAGTCTTGTGACATCGCCAACTTTCGAGCATGGAGGATCGCCTCGACACCATCCGCCGGGGACGAGGCCTCCTTTGCCTCTGCCAAGGAGCTCAGCGTCGATTTTGTCCAGCACGGGATCGTTGCGCTTGAACTTGCGGGCGAAGAGGGCGTTGCTCCCGACCATCCTGGGAAAGTCATGCGCGGTGAGGTCGTGAGGGTGCTGCTTGGGAGGCCTGTCCCAGGAGATGTAGTGGAGGTCATGGTTAGCTACGGTGCGAGCAAACTGAGGCGAGTTGCAGATTACTGTCTGGAAGTAGCCCTCCGGGGAGGAGACGAAGTTCGTGTAGTACATGAGCAGGATCCTTGGCAGGTTGTCCCATCCCCACACGCAGAACTCGGCAAACTCTCGGGTGATAGCGACCCATGCAGACCCTGTTAAGAAGAAGAAAATTGTTGGAGCTTCATCCTCATCAAAGAGTATGCTTATGATAAATATTTCCTTTTTGTATCAATTTAAATGCTGTAAATAAAAAATTACAGTCGATTCTTTTGAATTATCGACAATGATCTATTCCTCCGATCTAAAATTATGCAGTGCATATTCAGATATCAAGATGCCGTCGGAATAATAGAGAACTTCTGACTACACTTGGATACGAATACTCAGGAGGATTCATATGATCTGTTAAAGGATTTGATTGTTTCCGACTATAAATGAACAAGCAAACAAACAAAGTAATTGAACAGGAAAAATATTGGGTTGCTGACATAACAGAAGCCTCAAAAGATTAATCTGTTCATATATTCGCAGCTAAAAAAAAAGCCAATTTGAAAGAAAAATTCAAGCTGTGACTTCGCGACGAGTTGAGCATCAGGAACATTCAAGCTATGACATTGCCAATAGTTGGGAGGAGAGATGCATCCTTAAAAACGAAGGAATCATGCACAGTGAAGTTTGTACCTGTGAACAGTTTGAATGCAGATGGTAACTCTCTCGGGAGCAACCCAGAAGATATCCGATTTGTTAACGGAATACAGTCCTGGATCTACTATCAGAGGCCTTGCTCTTTTCAGCCTGCAAACACAAGGACCCGATCGAGTTATGAATACAACACGTAGAGTTTTTTCACTTGGCTCAAAAGGTTAGAGTTTATACTAACTCTTTCCACCCCAATCTGCTCGTATGCTCCATAAAACTTATGTTCCTCGGCAGAGATGAGAAGGCATGCAATATATCTAAAGATAAGAACAAAAATCCCAGTTAGAGACCGGAAACGACAAAGACAAACATGATGAAAGTTCAATGATTCGATTGAAAAGCTTAATCTATCAGAAAGATTGAATTCCCATATATTTACAATCTAACAATCTCCTCCATAAGCAAGTCACTTTCCTAGCAAATGGAAAACTCGATAAGCTCACTGTATATGAAATATGGACTATCGAATTCACATGGAAAGTAAATTAATCTACCATTGAAGATCAAAACTTTGTCTCGGTACTTTTCTCCCACCATTTTAGGCAATAAATAAGGAGAAGTTCTATATGCACAAGCAACTAATGACCAAAACAAAGTAATGCAAGGAGTTTGAATCCTCGATTCAGTTTATGAATTTTGTTTTTAATGATTCTACAGGAATTGCCTGATTTTAAAGGATTCGTAAGCTCGAGGAGATCACTCACCGTCTTGGGTAGCAAGGGGGTAATCCGATGCGCTAAGATTGATGAACCAATCCCAGTCCTTCCTCATCTTGAGCAAAATGGCGCAAGCATGGAGCGTGTTGGCCACCATCGTCGGGCCACGGTAGGTGACCATGTTGGCTTTCTCGATCACGCGCACGTTGCCGACGGCCGCAAAGACAGCGTCCCCGGCGACGCGGGCGGAGAGCTCGAGCCGGTCCCCCGCCGGCGACTCCAGATCGAGGTGGACGACGTAGAGGTTGTGGGGATGGTACATCGCCCGCAGCGTGCGCCAGAGGCGGTCCAGGTCGCCCTTCGACCCGGATATCAGGTAGGCGAGCCGAGGAAGCGCCGGGGACGGGGGCGCCGCAGCGAGCGCCACCGAGGGTGCGGCGGGACGACGGCGACGAACTTGGTGCGGAAGGAGGAGATGATGCTGATGTTGGAGGAGATGATGGCGACGACGAGGAGGGCCGAGGTCAGAAACAGCAGCCACGCCCATCGCTTCTCCATCGGAAATTGGCCTTTTGCCCTCGTTAACTCCATCGAATCCGCCGAAATAATGCGATCGATCTCCGGACGCTTCCAAATCAGCAATCTTTTCGATTCGACGAGCGTTTCTCACCGAATTAAAGAAGGTTAAAAACAAAAAAAAAAAAAAAAAAAAAACGCGTGCAGATTCGCGAGGATCACGAATCGTACGGCGATCGCACTCGATAAGAACAATGAATTCGTGAGAATTAGAACATGGAAATCGAAAAGAATACCACTTTTTCAGATAAGAGAAATCGAAATGATGGAAGAAGAAGAGGACGATAAATTAACGAAACTGGATCCTCCTTTTTACCATACATATATACCGGATTCATGTCGAGGAATAAATAAATAAATAAAATAAAATAAAATAAAATAATAAAAAAGAAATTTTTCATGGCAGGCGAGACTCCACTGCAATTGCCCACTAAACGTGAATTTTCTAATTTTGAATATCAGAAGAAAAAAAATCCTTCGGACGTGCGAAATCAACGTATTTGAATATTTATATTAAATATAATCACCAAAAATTCTTTGCGAGTGGAAGCGCACTCAAGGAGTGGGAATTTGAGATTTTTTTTAATTAATTGCCTGGAATTCGACCTTTTATTATTTTGACCAATAAAACATAAACTAGGTCAGTTAATAAAAGTTGAGAATATGTCTAATTAGTAATTTTTTATCATTCGTCTCAAGATATTGATAAGAAAGAGATAAATTACGAGAGGAACAACATCTGAAATCAGAGGAGATTTTAGATTTCTCATTCGGAATTGAACCCTGCCTATTCTGCAAGCAACACTCTATCTTATCATCTTACCGTTCCCGTAAGAAACTAGGACAGTTAATCGATTTTATAATAAGTATGATATTTAATAAAGATAGAATAAAATTTTTTCTTCGGAAAGAATCGTTCGGTTTATATTTCTAAAAGTAAAATATAAATTGTAATTGGGAAGAGATAAATTCAGAAAATTATAAAATTGATTCTTGAGCATCTCCAACGATAATTCATTGGAGATCTCTTCTATATATATATATGATCTCTATAATATCATGTAAAAAATAAAAAATATAATTCATTTTTTTACTATCAAATTTTTTTAAATAATTTTTGTTATGAATCTCACACTCTTTATTACAAATTATCATGAAATATAAAATAAAATTATTATTATTTATTGATCGCAACACTATATACAAATATATTTAATTAAGACGATTAAAAAATTAATATAAAAGACGACTCATTCGCTCTCATCGATTCGTTAATCAATTCTACAACCAACACTAAATAGATAAATTATGGAGAACATATTGTTCAATTCAAAACTAGTACGATAGAAGAACAGACATCCCGAAAAACTTGCAGTCCTCGGAGATTACCCTTATTTATTGATACAATTTTATTACCGTGGTAATCACAAGATTCTCTGATGAGAATAAATCTATTGAAAAAATGATAATACAATTAGTCATTGAATAATAATTTTTTTACTAATTTTATTTTTTTTAAATAAATAAATTTTAAAATTAGTTTAACTTAAAAAAATATATAGAGAGATCTCTGAATTGCCATACAACGATATGAAGCTCCAGTCTGTAGATGCTAAAAAAGACACCTAAAAGAAACATTGAAAGCAATTTTATATAATCCCAAAAGTTGGGAATCTGTCCATTACCGGCCAATCCAGAGCTGCGGAAATTAAATGCATGAGAGTAAATATGAAGCTATGTCAAAGCGTGGCAGTTAGTAAGCCTGAGGCAGGGGATTTTTAGGCCTCAATAAACCTCTTTCCTATTAAAATGTGCTTCTAATCGTAATCGTAGTAGGACAACAATTTTATATAATCGAGGGAAAGGGACGATAGAAATAAAGACAAAACAAGAGGAATGGTGGATAAAATGAGAAATTAATTACTATTTATTATATAATTTAATCAATATAGATCTATCTGAGTTAGACTTTTTAGATTTTTTATAAAACCAAATTAAAATTTGAAATAAAATCGGAGTCAGAACCTCAGAAATATCTAAATTTTATCGGTGAGATGTATTATTATTTTTTTCTCCCACCTTTAAATCCTGCCGTCTCAAATAGATCGCGTCAAGGAACGTTGACTCGATTGAGTTGACGTGAAGTTGTTGGGATGGCGTAATCACAGTTACATGTATCCATCAACAGTAGTATCATTTCTGCAGGACTTGTGGTTTCTCTTTTTTTTTTTTTTATTCTTTACATCCGATTTAAATTTTATTATTTACATCCAATTTTAATCCGGAAGCCTTTTTTTGTTTTGTTTTTGAAGCCTACAGACTGCTGTACTTGAACTGAAAACTGGATCTCATGTGGAGTTATCGCGAATTTAAGTCTCAAATTTACGAATGTTTTGCTGCAATGCAAAACTCTTCATTTGAATTTGAAAATATCAAAAAAGACAACAATTTTTATTTTTTTTTTTATAGTTTCACCACAATGACTACATGTCACTGGAACACGATCTGATCGCAATCACATTTCACGGCAGTGAACGAGGAGGAGACACAGTACGCCGAACGTTGACTTGAACGATCAGGGAGCAGCTTACTCTTCGTCCATGTCATCCACCTCCTCCTCGTCATGCAGCACCCTCATCTTCTTCACAGCTTGAGCAGCATCGCTTTGGGGTACGCCCTTAGGGATTTCGATAAGAATATCAGACTTCTGTCCGGTTGTTGCATTAACGAGGCCTCCGTTCTTCTCCACTTTGTAAACCAATTCTTTTTTCTTTCTATCCGCATCAACGTAGACTGTTGTGTTTTCATCAATCTCACCCTTTATCAGCATTTTGGAAAGATGAGTCACAACTTTCTTCTCTAGCCATCTTCTAATCGGTCTCGCACCATATACCTGGAGTGAGCAAGACAAGGAGATTCTATTAGCTCTCAATCCTCTTGGTTGATCATTGAAATAGACACGATTGGCAAACATGTACTTACTGGATCATAAGACTCCGACAACACTATGTCCAACGCAACGTCTGTCACTGCCAATGCAATGCCCCTCTCCGCCAGCCGAAGAGCAACATCTTTCATTTGGAGTCTAGCCACTTTCCTCAATTGCTCGTGCGATAGCGGGTCAAATATCACTATTTCATCGAGTCTGTTCAGCAGCTCAGGCCTAAAATGCCTCCTCACCTGCACAATCAGGATTACAGAATTATAGTTAGATTCATGGAATTATTTAACATCGAGATGAAGACTGAGAATGGAAATGTTTAAGGTACCTCTAGCAGAACTCGCTCACGGGCGTTCTGCATTGAAGATTCACCGACTAGTCCGGCAAGAAGATGCTCGGCGCCAAGGTTAGAAGTCATGATAATAACAGTGTTTGTAAAGTCCACGGTCCTGCCTTGGCCATCGGTTAATCTACCATCATCGAGAACTTGGAGAAGCGCATTGAAGACGGCAACATGAGCCTTCTCCACTTCGTCAAAGAGGATAACACTATATGGTCTGCGTCTCACCGCTTCAGTCAGTTGCCCACCTTCCTCATGGCCAACGTACCTAAAATCAAATTAATAAGAAACTTCTTTAGCATCGTTAAGATAATAACGAAGCAAATACGAGCGAATAACAATTTTGAAGCTAAGATCAAACTGATGAGAAACTAATTAGCGTCGAAACAAATAACATACCCTGGTGGAGCACCAATCAAGCGTGAAATAGAGTGTTGCTCCATGTATTCCGACATATCAATGCGAATAAGAAGGTTCTCATCGTCGAACAATTGCTCCGCTAGAGCCTTTGCTAGTTCTGTTTTACCCACGCCGGTTGGACCGAGAAAGAGGAATGAGCCAGTAGGTTGTTGTGGTCGACCTAGACCAGCTCTAGACCGAAGCACTGCCTCTGCGACTGCATCAACCGCCTGATTTTGGCCAACCACTCTCTTGTGTAATCTCTCAGCAAGGCCAATTAGCCTTTCCTTCTCATTTTGCCCAAGCCTTGTTACTGGTATTCCTGTCCATCGACTGACCACCTATCCAAGGCATCAAAACCTCTCAGCAAAAAGGATTCATGAACAACCACAATGTTAAGTAATTGAACTTCCAAGTCATACCTCTGCAATTTGCTCAGGCCCAACAGTCTCGGTCAGCATCAAATTCTCAGTGGTGTCTCCCTCGAGCCTTGCAATAGCATTGTCAACGTTTTGCAAGTCATAATACTTTATATCTGCAGCGCGCGCCAAATCCATCCTGCGTTCAGCTTCTTGCATAGTGTAGAGTAGTTCCTCCCGACGTTGCTTCAACCTTCGAATCTCATCGATTCTATCTTTCTCCTTCTTGTACTTCATAATTAATGGTTGCAACTTATCCCTCAAATCATCCAACTCTTTCTTAACCTGTATTTCGTCGAAGAACATATGTAAGATAATATAGCACTTAGTGAATAAGAAGTAAATTAAGGTCTACGGTGCAATTGATATTCACCTCTACTAGCCTTGCTTTGCTAGCTTTGTCCTTCTCTTTCTCAAGAGCATGCAATTCAACTTCCAACTGAATCCTTTTCCTCTCCAGATTATCAATTTCCTCTGGCTGACTGTCAAGTTGGACCCTCACATTTGCACAAGCTTCATCAACTAAGTCGATTGCCTTATCAGGAAGGTGTCGCCCTATCAAAAGCATTAAGACAACTCTCAGATGGCTATAACAGCGAGATGTTAATTTCTTTATACCCTGAACATTTCACAATTTGGCATATAAATTGAACACCAAAGACTGCAAAGAAGATCCTAATCAAGTTACATTGTTGCCAAACGCGCACGAAGCTCCAGGTCTACCGCCTAAGACATTTTTATTTTGCCCAAGCTGCTATTTTTTTTTATCTAAGTAGTTCTCATAAGCTTAACAACAGTGGCAGTTAGTTTCTCTATTGGTCTTATTTTTTTTATTCGAGGTTCCTCTATCGGTTTGAAACATTAGAAAACTATATAGAAAACACAATTTTCATTCTATGACTGCGACAGAACAATTCATAACCCTAAACTATGGTATTTCTACTGACCCAAACGCATAACCAGGTAAAAAATTAGCTAAATTCTCCATTGTTTTAATCAGGAAAAATGTGTTCGTTGAACAGTTCTATGGCTTAGAGAAAAAAAGTTTAGAAACATACCAGTTATGTATCGGCTGGAGAGCTGAGCTGCCATCACAAGAGCCCTGTCCTGGATTCGAACACCGTGATGTCCTTCGTACCTCTCTTTAAGACCGCGCAGAATGCTGATGGTGTCGGGAACGCTAGGCTCAGCAACATACACTTGCTGGAATCGACGCTCAAAGGCGGCATCTTTCTCGACGTACTTCCTGTACTCCTCCAACGTGGTCGCTCCGATACAACGCAATTGGCCCCTGGCGAGCATTGGTTTGAAGAGATTCGCAGCATCCATGGAACCCTCAGTGCGCCCGGCGCCAAGCACGAGGTGGATTTCATCGATGAACAGGATTACCTTTCCATTGGCCTCTTCCACTTCCTTGAGAACTGCCTTCAGGCGCTCCTCGAACTCCCCACGGTACTTGGCACCGCAACAAGTGCGCCCATATCGAGCGCTACTAGGTGAACGTCCAACAGATTGCTCGGTACATCGCCCCTCAAGATTCGTTGTGCAAGGCCTTCAACGACGGCCGTCTTACCGACACCGGGCTCGCCAATAAGTACGGGATTGTTCTTTGTCCTCCTCGAAAGAATGCGGACGACGCGGCGAATCTCCTCATCGCGTCCGATTACAGGATCGAGCTTCCCCGCAACCTCGACCAAATCACGGCCGTAGGTTTTGAGGGCCTGAAAATTGGAGTCCCCGGAAGCGCTCTCGACTTTTTTACTCTCTTTACGGAGCTTCTCGACTTCGGCGCGGACCCTAGAAGAGCTGATTCCTGCTTCCTTGAGACAATCGGCTATCTGAGAGTCCTCGAGAAGGCCGAGAATGAGCTGGTCGACGGCAAGGTGGGAGTCCCCGCGCGACTTCATGGAGGACTGAGCTCGGCGAATGACCTTCATGAGGGATGTCGAAGGGGGGATATCGTCAGGCGGTGGGGACTGGGAAGGGATCTTCTTGAGAGCGGTTGAGACAACGCGCTCAAAGGACTGCGCCACGGAGCCGCTGGCGCCTCCGGAAGCATTGGCAAGGGCCTGATTGAGCAACCCGCCAGCGTCGGCGGCGAGAGCGGAGGCGAGGTGGAGAGGGGTGATCTGGGCGTGCCCGGATTCGAGGGCTAGACCGAGGGCGGCAGCGAGGGCCTCGTTGGTCTTGTGGGTGAACTTGTCAGGATTCATGACGGAAATCTCCGATCAATCGAGGTGTTGATCGCCGGTTGATTTCTGTGGTCGATGACGGTGGGAGTTTCTTCTCGTTTTCGTTGGATGAGGGAGGAGCGAGGACGCCACTTTCATATAGAGAGGAAGCAGCGATGATTCTCGAAGGTTACAGAAGGTACTGGACTCGAAGACGAAATACCAGGCTTCACTGGAAGGGATGAGATGAGCGACGAGGGGAACTAATTAAGATGAGGGCGATCCTAAACCGTCAGATGTGCATCGTACGGTAAATATGGCTACTCCAGAAAAATGGAGAGAGTTCGTGAGATTGATTGGGCCTCCGTCCGTTTTATTTTGGTCGGCAACAGTGCAGAGAGGCCCGATAAAAACAGATTTTTTACTTGTATTCCTCATAATTTTTTTATTTTTATTTTATTTTATTTTATTTTATTATCTATGATTTAAAATATATTGTCTCTCAACTTTATAATTATAAAATAGAAATAATGCGTGGTCTTTTCTAAAATATTTGTAAAAGATTCACTTCAGTGTTTTTTTTATACTTTTATAACGTTGATGTAAATAAAATTTATATATTATATAATTAGTTTTCTTTTTTAATTTATACTTAAAATATCTAATTTCAATAGAGATATTTTTTCATCTGATCTTTTCTATATCTTTTTCAATGTAAAATTTTGATTGTTCTCTTAATAATTTCAATAATTCTTTTTCAAATGAACGATCACATTGAAGTTCATTCATCCTCGAATGACTTTCTTTATTTGATGTCTGATCTTTAATTCACCAAATTTTCCTATCTCTTGTCCTAGTCTTGATTATTGAACTTTCTATTATTTGTTTGAGTACTCACTAATCTAATCTAATTATTATTTGATATTTGATTTTTTTTATCTAGATATAGGAGCTTTCACTTTCTTTCTTCGAGACTCGTGACTTAATATGGACAATTGAGATTGATATCAATTGTTAGTGAAAAAAAAATTTATATATCTCTATAATAATATAATATTATATAATTTAGATCTAAGCATTTATGAATTTATTTTTTTACTATATTCAAAAAAGGTCTAATTTCAATGGTAATATCTTTTAATCTTATAAATCTATAATATTTTTTCTACGCGGGACTTTAATTATTCTTCCAATAATTCCAATCAATATATTTTAATGACACTGATTGGGGAGCCAATGAAATTCAAAATCAAATAGAAGATGAACAAATTCAACAACAACATAAATTGATTTAAGAAGAATAAGGAAAAATTCAAATAATCCATGATAGAATAAATATTAGGCAATCCAGATAAATCTATATTCAGGAATATAAATCAAATTGTATTAATATTTAATATTGAACCAAAAATAATAGACGAGATTTTATCTGATTTTCTGATTGATTATAGCTATGAAAGAAGAATTAGTTTAATTTGAATGAAATAAGGATGAAGATAAAAAATTTATAGAAACTAAATAAATATTTAGAAATAAATTAAATGAAAAAAAAGTCGAAACAGTTAGAAATAAAGCCACGTGCAGTATTTTATTTAGAAAAATTAGTTGGATGAAAGACTTAAAGCTTTAATAGTATTTGAAATTACAACAACGGTACCAATTTATCATTTAATATTCACAGTTAAAAGATAGTTTGTAATGTTTGTTCACTGAAAAACAATTATTTTTTTCTTTGATTCGTTTTCGAACGAGTTTATTATATAAAAGGTTGGTTTATGAAAACTATTGGTAACAATAAATTTATTCTATAACCACCATAAAATTGAAGAAAGCCTCTTAAATTCACAAAGAAATCTGCCTCTATTCTATCTAGATGTAAAGAATATTTAAATAATTTGTAAATGATGATAAATAAGAATTACTTCCTTTTTTTTTTAAAAAAAAAAGGACTACTAAATTTATTAAACATTTTAAAAAAATTCAAAAGAAGTTTGGAGTTATTTTTTAAAATGCTAAGAATAAAAGAAATATTGTTTCCTTATTTTTAGTTCATAAATTATTTATAAAAAGATTGAAATCGTCAATCTAATGCTCTCATCGATCTATTCTATTATCATTATAAGAGATAAATCAGGACTAAGATTTTATGAGGTTTGGCGTGGTCCAAGATATGTAAAGATCATTAAAATTGAGAAAAATTATTAAACCTCCTATAAAAATCGGTTCATATCACTTTTGTAAGCACCGTCGTATCTTAATCATCAAACCATTATGATTACGGATCTGCATGCATTTTAAGTGAGGAAGACATACATAAAATGCCAAAAAAAAAATCATCCTAAATAGATAAATTTAAATAATTTATTAAATTAAATCAATATATTCGATTATACATGTGTTTTATTTGTTAATATTAATAAATAAAAAATATGAATTATTTATTAAAAAAACATTTCTGAATAAATATTCACGAATAAAAAATATTAATTATGTTCATCAATAACATTTTTTTTTATTAAATTTATAAATAAAAAATAAAAAAATTTAAAAATTAAAAATGATATAAAATGATCAAAGAAGCTTTAATTAAAAAGTCCGATAACATTTAAAATATAATTTAAATCAATATCGAAATCATATGCGAAAAATAAAGTAAATTTAGATATCCATTTCAACGACTTTAATTTATTTCCGATTTGATTTTAATTTAATTTAATTATTTTATTAAATAAATTTAAAAACAACATAAATTTTGGCTCAATGTAACTCCTTAAAAATCCTAAAATTAGAAAGGATAATAAAGTTTGATCATTATCTAGGACCCAACTCGATATGGATTGAGTCAGACTATACCGAACCTAACCTGGCTTGGCACATTTATGGCTCGATCGGGTTGCACCAATGGGACATCTCTACACTGATGGAGACCCCAAGATTCCATCCGACGTGTCACTCGCTACCACGTGTGAATCACCATGTGGAGAACCTTCCCTACCCAACCGCATCAATTAATCGTATACGACTCCCCGATTGTTCGCCACGCTTCTTAATACCGATTACTCCACCACTTTACCACCAACACGACGAAACCGCACTTGGGCGAAGGCTACCTGCTTTTTAACTCGTCTGAAACCAGGACCCACGAAATACTTTCCCCGGTCGTCGAAACGGGTGACTTTGAGTTGGGGATGGCTTTCTTTACGATTGACGTGACGCGTCCTTTATAGTCGCCTGTCATCATCTGCCATTTACTAGCACCGAAAGCGATCCGCGCCTTGTCGCGCTCGACCACTCGAATACGTGTCTTGCGTGCCACGACCGCTGCTCTGGCAAGCCTGTAAGGTGGTGGTGCGTCAATTTGTTACACCACAGAGGCGGAGGTCAGCGTCGTCGACACACGCGTGGGTTGTCCATTGGCTTCGGCTTCTCTTTTATCCCCTTTCTTTTTCTTTTCTCTCTCGGCCTGCTACTCCCGATCGGCGATGGAATCCGATCCGCCGCCGGATCCCGTTGATCTCGCCCGCACTGGGACTGAGGAGTGCCCCGCCGCCGAGACCTCTGCTCCTGGATCCGAGAGCGCGGCTGGATCGGTCGAAGAGGCGGCGGAGACGAACCCTGCGGCGACGGTTCCGGAATCGAGGAAGAGATGCCTGTGGAGGAGGGGAGGGGCGGCGGCGGTTACATGGGGGTCAGCGTCGACAGTGGGGCGGCGCAGGGAGATGGAGGACGCTGTCGCTGTGGCTCCAGGGTTCTTGGACGTCACATGCGAGCAGGTAGGTGGGTGCTCCGCGCTGCCGGCGTCGGGAGAGATCTCGACAGTGCGGTTTTTTGGCGTGTACGACGGGCATGGCGGCTCCCAGGTATGTTGACGTCTGTCGTATGTTCTCTCGTGTAGCAGAGGCTGCCTACTTGATGTTGGTGACACGAGGATCGGATGAGGTTTTTTTTGTTTGGGGCACCAAATTGATCTTGTTCCAGAGGTTCTCTCGCCCTCCTGAAATAGGCTCTGTTTTGTCTGTTGCACATATATGCACGCCCCAACATCTCCAGCAATCTGGGTGGAAAAGAAAAAATGTAGTTATACGACAACACTTTGATAGAAAATATTAACAATTTATATTTCAAAATACACTCATCAGAAGTTCTGACAAATGATGGTCGGTTCTGGAAATACACCGTAAGCTTCACCTCTGTTGAGAATATTTGCCCTACTAGACAAGTTGCCACTGAGAGAGGGCAAATGCAATCGAAGAAACGCATTTCATGTGCCTTTTAGGAGGCTTTTTTAGCATTTGTGTTAGAACTCTCCGTTTAATACCGATACAATCTATTCAGATTTAAAGCTACCAAACTGCTAGTAACTTGTCTGTTATTGGATAGTGCTATCGGCCTCTGATTGGAAAGGGAAAGATGTGGGAAATGGGAAACTTCAAATTGCAAATAGTGCTAAGAATGTACCCAGCGGGTTTTAACACCAACGCTCTAAGTCAGAGTGGAGTTCAGGGATAACGTATGGGACTTAGTGTGAATCTCTTGCTTATCAAATACATATATTTATAGTGAAAGCTTCTAAGGGTTAGGACTGAGCGGCTGACTTATTTGGCATCAGTGTTTGCATGCCAAGCTACATGTCAACTGTCGGTTTGCATGTCTAGTTCAAGTTTCCAAACTTAATGCCCATTGATTTATGCCTTTTTGGTTAAATGGTATCCCAGTTTTGGTTGGAACTATAAGCAAGTGAGATTTGACCCATTTAATGAATTTCTAATTATGATTTACTTTGCATCCAAAAGATTTAGCTTTTATGAGACATGAGACTAATGGAGGGTGTAGAATTTGTGAGTTAGAATTTATATCAATTCTTGCGATTATGGAGTTATGCGTGTGTTGGGGGAGTCAAACTGAAGGATGATTATTATTTATTATGGAGTAATAATTAATTTCAATTATAGACATGACTACTGACAATTGTCAGATTAGAGCTCTGACATTCGACACTGATTGTATGATCTGATAATTAGGTCTGAGTATCCTTTGCAATGAAGTAGGTCTTATGGAGTAATATGAAGTAGCTCTTCTAGAGGTAGACTAAGATAATTTAAGAGTACAAGATTTTTTTAATGTCATGAGGATGCTTAATAGGGTTGGGTGAATGCCTTTCCTTCCAGAAGATGTGGCACTTTCTAGCCATCGATGTTCAATAATATGTAAAGATGTTGATGTGCAATTCCTTAGTTCTATGTTTTACAATGACATAGCTGACATAAATTGGGCCTTTCACGTGGCATTATATAATTGTTATGTAGGTCGTAATGAGTTTGACCTTTCCAAAGGACAACCTAGCTCACGAAGTTCCTACTAATGTGGATTCCCGGAGAAAGGTCTATTGTATGCCACCTTAACCTGCATTGTAAGAGGTTGTTTCCGCAACTTAAACTTATGACCTCTAAGTCACACGACAACAACTTTACCATTGCACTAAGGCTTCCTTTTTTTGACCTTCTCTAAGCAATAGTTATATTGGTTGTTGTCTAAACTATTAAACTAAGCCACAAGTTGCATTGAGTATGTTGGGTCTTCACATGTTCGTCACATCTCTCTCACTATATTTAAAAGGGCAGCCGGGTGCATGCAACTCTTGCCAATGCGGAGCCGGAGAAGGTTCGGACCACATTGGATCTATTGTGTGCAGCTTTACGTCATATTGCAAGAAGATGTTTTTATGATTCGAGCTTGTGACCACAAGGTTTCTATATTTATGAAAGCTCCTTTCAATTGTTTTGAGACTCCAAATAGAGATTCATTTAATTCACTCAAATATTTTCTTTTCCGAATTACTTGTGCACCTAGCAAATCTATTAAGGTATACTAGGCTATAAAATTGCTATTATAAAAGAATGTTTGATGATTTCTATCATGTCTCTTAATGTGAGAAACTGATCGAATCAAATGGAATAATTTATTTACAGGTAAATCAATAGATCCCTTTAATACTTCTTGTTGAACCAAAATTTTCCATTCTCTAACATTTACTATTATATTCCATCAGAGTATAGCCTATCTGATTCTGATTTCTGAAATTTATGTAGTGCCAGAAAAACACAATTCATTAACTGTTTTGTTTTTTTTAATATTTAGGTGGCTAATTTTTGTGCAAAAAGAGTTCATGAGGTGGTGGCCGAGGAATGGGATAAAATTCAGGGTCCTGAATGTTGGAAAAGAAGGTGGGAGGCAGCATTTCATAATGGCTTTGGGAGGGTTGATAATGAGGTGATTGATGAAGCTGTGGCGCCAGATATGGTGGGATCCACTGCTATTGTGGTAGTGTTGTCTGGTTGTCAAATCATAGCTTCTAATTGTGGTGATTCCAGGGCAATCCTTTGCCGTGGAAGTCAAAGGATTCAGTTAACTATTGATCACAAGGTCTCAAAATTTTCCTTCTAATAGTATTCATAATTTCTGTATTTGCTAATGACTGACATCATCTAGTAATAACATTTTTATTTTAGGAAGCTATTCCTTAACATAATTTGTAGATAATCCTAGTATCAAAACTAATTGTCATGTTATTAACTGAATACACTTCTAAAATGTAGGCTGCAGATATTGCTACAACTATTCATGATTCTGATAAATTGCTGCACATATATGCTTTTTTAATTGAGTTATTTTTTCCAGTTTGTCATTCTCGAACTCTAAAGTGAATTGATAAAACTTTAAATTACTATTTATTTGTGATGCCCTCTTCAACTTATTTCCATAATCAAGTGGCCTTGTGACGATGGTTTGAAAACTCGAGTTTGATTCGGTATCAACTGCCTTTGTAGTCAGGACATCTGTTATGGATGACTTGTGTTTTAAATTAAGCTCAATTTAGGTGAAGCTGAACCACATAAATTCCACCTTGTTTCTCAGGATCATATGGTCATACCTATAGTGCTTGGCATGTTTGGTTCCTTGCAATCCAATAATAATAGCTCTATTTTGGCATTAAGACACCTTTGATTGAGCCTTATTTGCTACTTAGACAATGATACAGTGAACGGATTGGTTAGACCCTTCATAATATTATTCCTGGAGTAGAATAAGGTCCGATACTATAACTAGCTATAGAACTTGAACCTAAGCTGCCATTCAAATATAGTTCTTGGGCATTTGATCTGGTCAAGTGACCTTTATTATTCATCTAACTTACATCATCTTTAAGTTCAAATTGCATCATCTGAGTCTGGATTTCTTCTCATTACATGTTATATAGAAGGGTAAAAGAAAATGCACATAAACTTATGTTCATTGCTTCTTTGTTATATAATATTGTATAAGTTTGAACGTGTGCATGATACTTCTGTCTTATATTGTTTCTTTTACAGCCTGATAGAGAGGATGAGCTCATGCGCATTGAGAGCCTAGGAGGAAGAGTAATAAATTGGCAAGGCGTAGGGTTTCTGGTTTTCTTGCTGTCTCTCGATCGATAGGTTTTGTTTCTTACCTGATCTGTTACTTCTTTTCATTATGTTAAATCAATCACAGTTTACCCCCGAATATAACCTTGTAGTTTTTATTAGGCATTCTTGCAAGATATTTTACCACATGATCGATAAGTTATAATTGCTCAGAATAAAATATATTGATACTTAAAACTATCATACTTTAATGGTTATATATACTTGGCAACTATGATTATTGAGCATTTTCCAAAAGAGAGTTTTTGTAGAACATTGTGAAATTTAAGATTATGGAAACTTTTAATACACTCCAAAGTTATAAATACAATCAGGCTACAGTCCAGGCAAGTGTTATGTCAGAGTCTTGGATTATTTTAATTTTCAGAACTATACTTGATCGATTCAAGTTAAATACTTCTAGATAAGATGGGAAGAACCAATCATGAACACATCAAGTATGACTAAGTCAAGAGAGTTTTGGTAATCATTTATTACATATTTTCTTATCGACATTAAAAGGCTGAAACTTGCACTCACCATTGCCTTTTCATCCTTCTCTGTCATTGAAAACCAGTCTTGTTTTGACTGAACGAATTTATTCTTCCAGTTCAAAGAAAGCCAGCCTCTTTGATCACTAACTACTGGAGAGTTTAAATCTAGTTTTTCTGGTTAGACATGCTAGTTATTTTGGATATGTAGATTACCCTGATTGCATAAGATTGATACGATGTGGTTATTGTCCTTATAAGACATCATCTATGTCATTTGAATCATAAGCAATGCATATCTTGTGCATCTATTCAAGACACTAATTTTCAGGTGATCGATTTTTGAGACCTTGGGTTATTCCTGTGCCGGAGGTCAGTTTTATGCCTCAAGTGAAGGTGATGACTGCTTGATTCTAGCAAGTGATGGGCTATGGGATGTGATGTCCACGGAAGAGGTTGGAGACGTTGCTTCCCGGCTTTTACGATGGCACCGACGAAATGGACTAGTTGATGGGGCATCACCTGCACAAGCTGTTGCTAATCACCTCACTGAGCTGGCTTACCAGAAAAATAGTTCTGACAACATCTCTGTAGTCGTAGTGGATCTGAAATGTAGGAGCAGGCGTAAGCCTAGACAGTGAAGGATAAATGCCAGACTGAATACTAGTGTCTCAAGGTGGGTTGTTCGTTGCGTCAGAGAGTGATATATGGTGCACATACCAAGATTCAGGTTTCAGCAATATTCATAAGGTACGAATACTTTTTGAAGGCCACAGATCGTTGGGCGATTCACATGGGTCTTGCAAAATAATTCACTCTACCAATGTTCTACTTGAAAGCACGACATAAGCTTCAGTAGCTCAGCGGGCTTGTTTCCTTCTGTCTTTTAGTGGCATCAAGCTGCGTATTCCAGTTTGAGAGGAAGGCAACCATAAATGAAGCCCATTACCAACGACAAGGGGTCTCTATGACATTTTTTGTTTTTGATAAAATCTAGGAGAATGTAAGTCTGCTTTTTTCTTCATTGATCCCGACTTCGTCGCTGCCAATCTAGTCTTGCCAATTGCTGTTCAAGAGCTGCCTTTCTTCATACAATGACTCAATCCTCTTAATGGACAACTGCACACAAAGTTTGCGGCTGGTCAAGCAATGAAGAACATAAACTTATCCATAACTAGGATTAAGTATTCAGTGGAAGAATCAAGTACTCGATAGTATTAATACTGCAGTGCATCTTAACCAACTTCATTGCAAGAATTAGATCGTTGCACCAGAAAGAAGCATCATATCTGGCTTCTACTTAACTCACTCTGAAAATTTAGTGGGAGCTGTACACAGGACTGAAGAAGTCCCTCTTTTCCCTAGCATAGCTCATTGTTCAGATGCTTTTTGCTGATTTGCCTACCATCATAGTTCCAATGCATATAATCTTGGTGTTTTTGAAGCTTTATATATCAAATCCAACATTGAAATGGCTTTTTTTTTTATGAAATCTGTTGGAATTTGTTCTCCGAAGAATATTATTTTAGATAAGATTTTTTCAAGCAGTGCATATTCTAACCAGATAAGCTTGCCATGTTTCCAGATGTTCATACTTGAGCTTGTTTCCCAATTGGTTAGGTGAAAACAAATTCTGTTATTACTTTGGAATATTATATTTTTGTTGAAAGTTGATGCTATATTTTACGTCAAATTGATTTAAGTATGAAAAAAATGTTAACGAATAATTTGTTCAGACTATAATAGCCATCTAATTTGTTCAAATCATCTTTCTTTTTTTTTTTGCTAATTAATCGTCAAATGGTTTGAATTTGATCTCGGCCAGACGAACTTGTGTAAAAGCGCCTCTGATTTGAGTTCACAGTCTGAATTATTTGTTATTGAATTATTAATATTCAAGATTTAATCGAGGTTAACCTCGCGATCTTAAAGAATGGTACGAGGTGTAAACATGTTGAAACATATTTAATCTTATTTATTTACTTATTGTCTTTATTTAAATTTATCTATTAAAAAATATATCAAGCTCAATTAACAACATATAAATTAAAATACTATTTTTTTTAACATATTATAAATAATTTAAATTATAATTTTTTTTACAAATAATACTTATAAATTTTTAGTTCATTTATATTCTACTTATATTCGATATTTTATGCTTTTTGTGGGGCCGATATACATCGCGAATATATTAGTCCATTGTACTTGCAAAAAGTTTCTCATTTTTCGACGATTGAACCAAAAAAAAAAAAGACTCCAGTGTTATGAATAATTTAAGTTATTGATTGGATATCTACGAGTAACCTTTTAAGGTTACCATAGTAAATAGAAAAGTTTCTTATATATATATCTTTGTAAAATATATGATATAGATTGAGAAACGAAAGAATAAAATTATTCCTCTTTCAATTATTTCTCTTTTCTTCTCTCAAAAGATATTTTATTTATTCATATTTCATAATACATTATCAGCACGACTTTTACTCCAATTTTATACAAACTCAACGTCAAAGTTTATCTTCGGTAATCACAATTTTAAGCTTTTATATATAGTTTTAAAAATTCTACTTTGATAGCATTAGATTTTCAAAAATATTAAAAAAAAAATCTGTGACATATTAATTTTTATTTTTGATAATATTATATGTAGAAATTGATAGCTTATATAACTAACATTATTGTCTAAAATTATTATTAATAATTTGTGATAAATTTGATATAATTATGCATAACTAATATTAGAACTAGTGACATGATATTAAATATTATATGTTTTCTTTTTATTTTCTTGTTTGATAAATCAAGAATTTTATCC
Organism: Wurfbainia villosa; assembly: GCA_025175895.1. Classification (NCBI taxonomy): domain Eukaryota; kingdom Viridiplantae; phylum Streptophyta; class Magnoliopsida; order Zingiberales; family Zingiberaceae; genus Wurfbainia; species Wurfbainia villosa. Next base: position 23,259,773 of record CM045991.1, on the reverse strand, counting down.
CGATAATGTTACATATATAAGTTACGACAATTTACCAAACACAACTCCTAAAATTCGGAATTGCCCAAAAAGCGTAATATAGTTTCAGATTTATCAAATCGGGCACCTAATTCCCCTTTTATCCCTCCTGCCAAACAGACCTGCAATTTAATGATGAGAGAGAATTTTCATGCATCCGAGTCACTATTAAAAATTTCGAACTATCTAAACATGGTGCTGGGAATTCAAATCCCAGCACCACAGTATTCCTGAGAATATAATTCCCAGCACCACCTTTTTTTTATCTGATTTCTAATTTATATCGGTCTGATTTTTGAAATATTACTGTGAATACCTAATAAAACCTCGAATATCAGAAATTTTGGCCACGGATACACAGAGGGACACTACTCAAACTCAATAGACTTGGATTGGATCGAAAAAGAGGTGAATATGACCATCAATGGGTTTTGACCGAAACCCATTGATGGACTTAGAGGAAGAATCAAATTTGAAATTTACAGCGTAGATTGAAAGATCTTACAACATAAATTTTTGATATGTCGAGAAATTTAGTTTTAATCCCCCTATCTCCCAATTTTAACTTGTGAAAAAAGATGGTACTAGTGGAAGATGATGGTAGTGGATTTGCTAGGATTGGATTCTTAGCACGCGGTGGTTGGTGCAATCCTGCACCACGGCTGGTCTTTGGAATTAAATTCGACACCAGCGTGTGTTGAATTGGAATTTTCACGTAGTGTTGCGATCGGCACCAGCGTGGTGTTGAATTCCAATCCCAACACTACGGTGGTCTTTGGAAATTCAATTCAACACCGCGGTGGTCTTTGGAATTCGAAATTCGGCGCAGTAGTGATGAATATATTTTTTATCATTAACTTTTCATCAAATTTTAATTAGCAAGAAACAACTCGATCCGAAGAAAAGAAGCCGAACTGTATTCTTAATACAAATTAGAGATAAAAACTAACCTTGTGATCATAAACTGAGAGGAAGTTCGAGGACACCAAGAGAATGTTTTTCAAGCTTTAGATCCGTATGGATAAGTCGTAGATCATCGTGCATGACTACAATGAGAATAAAAAGAAAAATCATCGTCTTAGTTTATAGTTTTGAAGCATATTCCCCTGATAACGATAGGAAGTGACTAATATTTCACAAACCTGCAATAGACTTCAGCAGTTGTCTACCGATATCGCGGACTAGATCAAGTGGCAAGGATCGATCGCCATTCTTCCGAAGAAGATCATGTAGACTCGGCCCGAGCTTCTCAAATACCTATTATTTTTTTTTTCAAAAAAGAAAAGATTAAGATCATATTAAACCAATAAGAAACCAGAGAAAGGGTTAACGTTGTGGACTTACTATGCATACGTGATGACGATAGTTAAAGTAATTTCGAACTCGCACAAAACTACAAGAATAGAGTGTTTAGCATGTGAGTTAGCTAATTTCAATTTTAAGATTATCAAATACAATTAATTATAATTAATTAATGACGTATTATAATTGAACTGTGGTGATGAAAAATATATTCATCACCGCGCAATTCGGCCTCTTTGGTCTTTGGAATTGAAATTTTAACACCAGTAGTCTTGGGATTGGAATTTGTAGCACCACGGTGGTGGTCTTTGGGATTACAGCACCCGTGGTCTTTGAGAATTCAATCCAACACAGTGATGGTGTTGAAATTTCAATTCGAGAACCGTAGTGGTGTTGGAATTGCAATTCACATTACTCTCACCATCTTCCACAGTTTCTCAACTTCGTACCATCTTTTTTTCGACACAAGTTAAAATTGGGAGATAGGGGATTAAAACTAAGTTTCCTCGACATATCAAAAATTCATGTAAGATCTTTGATCTATGTCAAGATTTGAAATTTGGACTCCTCTAAGTCCATTGATAGGTTTCGGTCAAAACCCATTGATGGTCATATTCACCTCTTTTCGTTCGATCAAGTCCATTAAGTTTGAGTAGTGTCTCTCTGTATCCGTGGCCAAAATTTCTGATATTTGAGGTTTTATTAGGTATTCACAGTAATATTTCAAAAATCAGATCGATATAAATTAGAAATCAGATAAATTGTGAATTTCAGCACCACTGTGGTGATGAATATATTTTTCAGCACCACAGTTCAATTATAATACGTCATTAATTAATTATAATTAATTACATTTGACAATCTTAAAACTAAAATTAGCTAACTCACATGCTAAACACTCTGTTATTGTAGTTTTGTGCGAGTTCGAAATTACTTCAACTATCGTCATCACGTATGCATAGTAAGTCTACAACGTTAACCCTTTCTCTGATTTCTTATTGGTTTAATGTGATCTTAATCTTTTCTTTTTTGAAAAAAAAAATAATAGGTATTTGAGAAGCTCGGGCCGAGTCTACTGATGTGGGTGAATCATGCTATGTTTTCACTACTTTATATATGTGCATTTTATCTCATTTCATATCCTAGATATGTATTTTATCATGATTAGCATATTTTGGAGGAAGAGACTGCTGTCAGGGTGTTTTTGTGTTAACAGGGCGAAGAAGAAGGGCGTATCAAAACAACACAGCTGTCGAATCGACACGCTGTCATGAGAGCCACGGACAACACGCTCGAAGTTCAAAGGATTCTAACACACAACACGCCTGCGGTGATTCCAGCAGCCAACACGCCTATGCAGCTACACACGCCTACTCAAACCGTGTGAAACTCGCGACACGCCGTGCCTCATATGGCATGGGCGTGTTGGCTCGATTTCACCTTCCTTTCGCGAGCAATCAGATCTTCGTGGGAATCTATTGCCTTAAATCAAGAGGAGGCAAGGCTATAAAAGGAAGATATTCTAACCCTAAAAGGGGGACTACGGATGGTTAAAGAGGAGGAGAGAAGACGGCAAAGGATCACAACAGAGAGGAAGCAAAGAGAAGGAGTGGCAGAGGAACGCAGATGGCATCCAGATTGTATCTTCTTTCTCTAGCAACTCTTGTCGACTATGGAGTAGTGTCCTGTAATCTTAGGATGGGGAGTAGCCCTTTGACGATTTACGATGATGATATAATCTATACTACTTAAATTATTGTTTGTGTTGATTTGGTTTGGATTCTTATTGACAAACCTAAGGAGCTAAGGGAAGTACCTAACAGGAACCCAAGTTCCCAAACCCAACCAACTAGGGATAAACTCTGTCAAGTAGCGGTAGCGTATCTACGAGGGTCATGGGGTCTCGTGACAGTCCCCTTAGTGATTATGGTCCCGTGCAGCAAACCTACCGTGAAAAAGGAAATTTGACTCTAGAGGAACTCTTATGGACTTAATGGATCTATCAAATCCAGTTTCTACCTAGTGACAGAGGTAAGAATAGGAGGTTTCATGGGGTCTCGTGACAGTCCCTTAGTCGATTATGATCCCCTATGCTCGAACATCGTGACAGGTAAATTGAATTTGATAGGTACAGTCAGCGTAGACCTCGAAAGGGGCCGTTGATTTACCTTAGGATAGGTTCCATCAAAACAAACTCTAATAGGGGTAGGAAAGAATCAAATCACCTTATAAATCATCGACGTGGTGAAACCCATATCCTGAGATTCTCCTCAACTATCGACTTTTAGCTCGTTCTTCTCATTCGTTGTTATTATTGCTCAGGTTCTTAGCTTAAACCATACATTGATTTACTAGATAACTTGGTATCACGATCATTCGGTAATTGTTCCAATCCCTGTGGGATCGATATTTTTATTACTTGACGACAACCGTGCACTTGCGGAAAATAACACATCAAGTTTTTGGCGCCGTTGCCGGGGATTGGCACTCAATATTGAATTGAGCGTGATTTAGTTAATCTAGATTTCTGTTCCGAATATTGATTGTTCCTATTTTTCTTTTTGTATCTATTCTGAATTCTTGTTTTGGGAGCCTCTCTTGTTGTTGCATGCACATACTTAATAGGGAAATTCTCGATATTGATCCTGAGATAGAGAGAACTTTCCTTGCTAGAAGACGATTTCAGCAACCTCAGGAAAACAATCTGACCTCTGACATGGCTGACCAGAACGAAAATAAACCTTTAAGGGATTATGCAGCACCTAGTACAAGGGGATTGAGATCGAGTTAGAAGACCCCTATTGAAGCAAACAATTTCAATTAAAACCAGCTACTATCTATGGTCCAACAAAGATCAATTGGAGGAGCACTCATCAAGATCCAAATCTGCACTTGGAAGTATTTTTGGAATTTTGCGAGACTTTAAAACTCGAATGGAGCCTCAGATGCTATTAGATCGCGCTTGTTTCCTTTCTCATCATGGGACAAAGCTAGAGCTTGGCTACACTCTCTTCCAATGATTGTATAACTACAGGATCAGGAGCAAAGATTTTTAGACAAGTATTTTCCACCAAAAGAACCGCAAGTCTTCGCCATCAAATCACTAATTTTGCAAAAGGATGGAGAAACATTATTTGAAGCTGGGAGATTTAAGGGATTACTACAACAATGCCCTCATCATGGGTTTGGAGAAGTGGCTCATTGCATACTTTCTACAATGGAATCTCGTATGCTACTAAGGTTTCTCTTGATTCAACTGCAGGAGGAGCTCTTATGAACAAAACATTGGATGAAGCTTTTGAGATCATCGAGAATGTGGCAATGAATTCTCACCAATGGGCTACAGAACGAGGATATCAAACTAAAATGCCAGGTAAGTTTGAGGTAAGTACCATTGATCTACTCAGTGCAAAAGTCGATGCATTAACTCAAAAGCTCGAACATTTTAATGTATCGTAAGCTCATCTAATGTCACTTGCGAGATGCGTGGTGTAACAGGCACGTAGCGATGAACTGTCAAATCCTACACGCACCATCATCGGAAGCTGGGATTGAGCAAGTTGATGCATTGAATAATTTTAATCAGAAGCCTAATGGTGGCAACCCTTACTCAAACACGTACAATCCCGGTTGGAGAAATCATCCCAACTTTTCGTATAGAGCCCATCAAAATTCTTCTGGACAGAACAACTTTGGAGCACCTTCGGATTTCACCAGACCCAAGTCGAGCTTAGAAAGATGATGGAAAATTTTATCACGTGTCAGGGGAAGATAAATGATGAATTTCGGCAGCATATTGTAGAATCAAATAGGCAACATCAAAATAATACCGAGGCAATCAAGCAATTGGGAAGCAAGGTTGATAATTTGACTAATCACACAAGAATCTTTGGAAAATCAAATTTCCCAAATTGCCTCCAAGATCAAGGACGCCTTCGCAGATTTCGGAAATTGAAGTAAACCCAGTAGAGCATTGTAATTCTATAAGTCCGAGAAGTGGAAGGATTTTAGAAGGAGACAGAGCTAAACAAGCGACCTCGACACGGCGTGTCGGAGTTGGAAGATGGCGGCCGACGCTGGTTGAACAGAGCACACCTGACCCGGGCGTGTTGAGCAACACGGGAGGCCCACGAGCAGCGTGTCGGTAGACACACCGTGTCGGGTCATTCCAGCATAACACGCCCCAGGCTAAACAACACAGCATGTCGAATAGGGAACCAAGAGCATATAAGCCCCTATCCCGCTCCTCAAAGATCGATTAAGGAAAAATTGGATGAACAATTTGGTAAGTTCCTTGAGGTAATTAGGAAGTTGTATATCAATATACCTTTAGAAGCTCTTCAACAAATGCCTACATACTCTAAGTTCTTGAAGGACATCTTAACCAATAAAAGAAAAGTCGAGGAGCATGTAACAAAGGCTCTTACCGAGGAGTGCAAAGGTCTTAATTAAGAACATGGTACCTCCCAAACTAAATGATCCAGAAGCTTTTCTATACCTTGCATAATCAATGACTCAAATTTTGATAAGGCTTTTTGCGATTTGGCGCCAAAGATGTAAATTTGATACCTCTTTCCATATGCAAGAAATTGGATTTGGGAGAAATGAAACTAACTACTATGGCTTTAGCTAATGATCGCTCCATTAGATATCCTTTGGGAATCTTAGAAGATGTACCAAAGGTGTGGGAAATTTTATTGTTCCAAAGAGATTTTGTAGTACTAGACATGGATGAAGACCCATGTATCCCACTTATCTTGGGGAGACCTTTCTTGGCTATCATAGAGCAATGATAGATGTCAAAACCACAAACTTTCACTTGCATTTGAAACGAAAAATTGAATTTGATCTTTCAAAAGTCATTAAACAACCCTCTGCTTTTGATGTTTGTTGTAGGATTGATAGTTTCCCAACAAAGACACTAAAAGGAGCACCGTAACAAACTCATCTTAATAAGCTCTGAGGGGATTTTGAAGATAAAGAACGGAGATTTCCGATTCGATCTCACGCCACTGTAGAACTTAAGCCTCTTCCATCGACACTGTGCACGAGTTTCTTGGCGAAAATTCTACTTACCCTGTGATCATTAATGCTAATCTGAGTAATGCAGAGACTGAAAAACTGATTGAGGTATTGAAAATATATAAGAATGTCATTGGATACAAGATTGATGACATTAAAGGAATTAGTCCATCGGTTTGCATGCACAGGATTTTATTAGAAGACAATTTTAAAACCTCTATAGAGCATCAAAGAAGATTGAACCCACTATGAAAGAGATAGTCAAGAAAGAGGTTATGAAATTGCTAGATGCAGAATTATCTATCCAATATCCGATAGCGAATGGGTAAGTCCTGTCCCATGTTGTACAAAGAAAGGGGGATAACGGTAATAAGGAATGCTACGAATGAGTTAATCCCCACTAGAGTCAAGCATGGGATGGAGAATGTGTATTGATTATAGAAAATTGAATAAGGAAACTAGAAAGGACCATTTTCCCATCCCATTTATTGACCAAATGTTAGACCGGTTAGCAAAACACTCGCATTTCTGTTACTTAGATGGATACTCAGGTTTCTATCAAATCCCTATCTCCTAATGACCAAGAGAAAACAACTTTCACCGCCCTATGGTACCTTTGCCTTGAGGAGAATGCCTTTTGGGTTATGCAATGCACCCGCCACTTTTCAGAGGTGTATGACTTCAATTTTTGATATGATCGAGAATATAATGGAAGTATTCATGGATGATTTTTACGTATATGGTGCGATTTTGATATATGTTTATCTAATTTGGTCAAGGTATTGCAGAAATGCGAGGAAATGAATTTAATGCTTAATTGGGAGAAGTGTCACTTCATGGTGCGAGAAGGCATAGTACTTGGACACCTAATTTCACACCGTGGTATCGAGGTGGATATTGCTAAAACTGAAGTGATCAAGAGGTTGCCACCTCCAAGTCGATGTCAAGGGAGTGCGTAGTTTCTTAGGACATGCAGGGTTCTACCGGCGGTTCATCAAGGACTTCTCAAAAATTTCAAGGCCATTAACTAATTTGCTTGCTAAAGATGTTGTGTTTCACTTTGATAACCCTTGTCTTGATGCATTTTCCAGGTTAAAGGAAGCATTAACAACCGCCTAATAATGCAACCTCCAGATTGAGTCTCCCTTTGAAATTATGTGTGATGCAAGTGATTTTCTTTGTAGGCGCGATGTTAGGACAAAGAAAGGATCGCAAGGTGTATGCAATCTACTATGCTAGTAAGACATTGGATGAAGCACAAATGAATTATGCTACCACGGAGAAGGAACTCTTGGCTATAGTATTTGCTTTCGACAAGTTCAGGATCTTATATCATAGGGACCAAGGTGATAGTTTATACAGATCATGCACCATAAGATACTTCTTTGAGTAAAAAGAATCTAAGCCAATACTGAACCGTTGGATACTTCTCCTACAAGAGTTTGACTTAGAAATTCGAGACAATCAAGGAAAGGAGAACGAAGTTGCAGACCATCTGTCGAGGCTTCATCTAGAACCAAATGCGGGAAGAGCCAGCGATCTTGCTATAAACGATTTCTTTCCGGATGAGCGGCTACTAGCGATTCGAACAATCAAGGCACCGTGGTATGCGATTTTGCCAACTACCTAGCTTATGGATAATACCTTCTAACATGAGTTATCATCAGAGGAAGAAGTTTCTTTCGGATGTAAAGCATTATGTGTGGGACGAACCATTCCTTTTCAAGCAAGGGGCGGATGCTATATATCGAAGATGCGTATCCGAAGAAGAGATTGAGGATATATTGTACTCTTTTTTTTGCATATGGTCATGCGGCGAGCACAGACAAGACTGCTGCAAAGGTTTTGCAAGCGGGATTTTATTGGCCTCACATTTTTAGAGACTCTCGGAATTATGTGACGACTTGTGACCGCTGTCAAAGGACCGGGAACGTATCAAGGAGACATGAGATGCCTCAAAATTCGATATTAGAAGTCGAATTGTTCGAACGTATGGGGAATTGACTATATGGGACCCTTCCCTACTTCCTATAAAAACACCTATATACTGGTAGCAGTGGACTATGTGTCTAAATGGGTTGAGGCTCTACCATCCCCCTCTTGTGATGCAAAAACAGTCATTAAGCTCTTTAAGAGTATAATATTTCCAAGATTTGGAATACCGAGAGCAGTAATAAGTGATGGAGGCTCACACTTTATCGAAAGACAATTTGAAAGTCTTCTCAAGAAGTATGGAGTAACCCATAAACTAGCCTCACCATATCATCCACAAACGAGTGGGCAAGTAGAAGTTTCGAATAGGGAGATCAAGACTATCTTGGAAAAAACAGTATCAAGATCAAGGAAGGATTGGTCTTTAAGACTTGATGATGCTCTATGGGCCTATCGAACTGCCTATAAGACACCCATTGGAATGACTCCGTTTCGATTAGTTTATGGAAAACCATGTCATCTTCCAGTTGAAATAGAGCATAGGGCATATTGGGCAATTAAATGGCTTAATTTTGACCTGAAGAAAGCCGGAGAGAAAAGAAAACTGCAGCTAAACGAACTTGAAGAACTACGCCTTGATGCTTATGAACATGCGAGGTCTTATAAGGAGAAAACGAAGAGGTGGCATGACAAGAATATCATGCGCAGAGAATTCCATCAAGGAGACTTGGTATTACTATTCAACTCCAGATTGAAACTCTTTCCCGGGAAGCTGAAATCCAGATGGTCGGGGCCATATCGAATTGAAAAGGTTTATCCTCATGGAGCTATTGATATATCTAGTGAGTCTACCGGAATTTTCAAAGTAAATGGTCAAAGACTTAAGAGATACTTCGCAAATAATTGCTTGGTGATTGGAGATGAGGAGAGGCGAGCACACTCCTCGCCATATCCCCAAAACTAGGGGATAACTGAGGGGTCAAGCTAACGACCTTAAACAAGCGCTTCTTGGGAGGCAACCCAAGCTATTTTCATTTTTTAGTAATTTTATTTTATTTTATTTGATTTTGAGTTTTACATTTTTTTCAGGTTTACAGGACACGACGTGATAAACGTGCCACTGCGTGCCAAATTGACACGACCCTCCTATGCCGAACGACACAGGCGTGTTGTTGGTACCCGAAGACAACATAGGCAGGGCGTGCTGACTAGCACGCCCGTGTCGCACACTTCTCAACACTAGGCACGCCTGGGCCGGACTGCGACACGCCTACGGAGGGACGGAACACGCCCATGTCGCACCTAAACGGGTCGGGTATTTGCGTAAGAACAAGCCCGACACGCTTATGTCATGATAACCTCTAAAACCAGCCCGAGCACGCCTAATCTTCCACTCGCGATAAGGTTGAAGCACCGGCCGTCTCTCTCAAGCAAAGAGGAGCAAACTCGCCTCTCCATTCCAACGCCATGAGCAAGTTTAGTGAAGACAAGAGGAGGAGCTTCTTCCTCTACGCAAAGGACAAGGGAAAATAAAAGCTCAGGATTTGGTTAAAGAACCTCATCCGACCTCTAGCCATCCTTATGTAATTGTTTTTAGGGATGATATTATGAAGAATAAATTCAGTAAGCTTGAAAAAATGAAGTTAGTATCTACGAGAACTATAGACTTCAACACCTTGACCACCATATGGTTAAGACAACACATAACTTGGTTAACTAGGATAGGTCGGACGAGTTTATCACACACCATCACCTTACTTACCTAGTATCACTCTTGAATTCCTTAGCTCCTGTCGTCTCAAATAAATCTGCAAGGAAAAGATTGTGAGGAAGGAAAAATAAAATTTAGATTAATGAACCATGAATTTACCCTTTCTCCGAGTGATTTTAATATGATATTTGATTTTCCTATGAGGGGAGAGGCAAATTCATAGACATTTTATTGATCATCAATTTTGGAGATTAATTTCGATGACCTCGCCCTTACGATGCATCTAGATCTAAATCATTTAACATCCCTAATCCTACTTTCCGCTATCTCCTTAGATTCATGGCTAATACAATCTGTGGGAGATATGATAGTGCAGGTGGCTAGGCAGAGTGAGTTACAATTTCTATGGGCCATGCTAAATGAAGTTAAGATTGATTCAGAGCCCATATGGTTAGGCATTTAGTTAAGGTTAGTAATAGCCCATCCGAGTCATAGTCATAGGGGTATTATCACTAGGATTGTAGCCTTAGGATGTGATTTGGATGATCTTGAATATTGTCCTGCTAGCCCTAGATTGGATTTGGATGCTTGTATAAATATGAAGATGATTGAGGCATGTGATTTAGGATATCGCTTTGGTGTTAAGAAATGGAATTAAAATCCTCTTCCAGAACTCCGAGCGGATGATGATGCGTAATTCATCCAATTGGCTTTTTAGAGATGTTCAGAACCCTTTCCTACCCCCACGCCCATGCTCCATCACCCGCTAGGAGCCATCTCACATAGCCCCGAGCCATCACATTCGACTCAACCCCACGGTTTCCTACCATCGACAATGTTTCACAGGTACTCTTCTTTGATTTTTCAGATTCCGATCATCATTCAAGCATTTAGGTCGAGCATACCTCGCACATTGGTGTGTGGGATCGGTATGCCTGTTACAGAGGGTCACCATCGCATGGTGACACAAAGATTTGGATAGGGGATTTTACAGGAGAGTCATGAATTTTTCATCACGAGTCCGCCTTGAGGGAAGATAATGATAGATTTCGACAAGAGTCCCGGAGTTTTACCAGAGCAATGACGTAGGTGGGCAGAGGAGGATGCTAGTAGCGAAGACGATGACCATTGACCACCTTCAACTATTTTGTGAGTTTTGATGCACATCCTTATCGCTATGCCATTTCTACTTAGATTTTTTTAGTTATTGCTATTTTATTTTATTTGCATCTTTTCATATCTCATAACAAAGGCAATTTTTTATATATCATCCAAATGTAATACAATCAATATTGGTGGATCATGAAATTCCTTTTGCCTATTTGATAAGAACCCTATTTCACTCGAACACGCCTATAGGTCCGAGGTATCCAATGAAAAGATTTAAGTCCCCATATCGACGAGTACTGATTTTCCATTGGAGACTTACTTGCAACTTGTTATCGGAGAAACACTTTCACTAGAAGTAAAAAAAAAAAAAAAAAGGCGTATGGGAATTGTTTTCAAGCACCCTTTGAGACCAAGTAGTTCTATCGGGAAACACCTAAAAGGTGCCCCTTTGAGACTAACTAGTTCTGGGAAATGCTCTCTGTAATTCCTTACCTTCTCTTCTCTGGAAAGTGCTCCTTCGAGACCTTTGATGATAGGTAAGAATGATCCATGCATTAAGGCGTGTAAGTGCCTCTATGCCTAAAATAAGAATATTCTACGATAGAAGGGATGTCAAGTCCAGATTGGTGTCCAATGACTTTAGTCCACCATTTCACGCACTATATAGGATCTTTCAACTTGGCAACTAGGAATGATTTGAAAAGATTAAGATCTGATCGTATACCCCAGATGATGCTTAGTATTTCCACAAATAAGTTGTCTTCGAGTTGTCTTTGCTTGAGGACAAGCAAAAGTTTAAGACTAGGGATTTTGATGTGGGTGAATCATGCTATGTTTTCACTACTTTATATATGTGCATTTTATCTCATTTCATATCCTAGATATGTATTTTATCATGATTAGCATATTTTGGAGGAAGAGACTGCTGTCAGGGTGTTTTTGTGTTAACAGGGCGAAGAAGAAGGGCGTATTAAAACAACACAAAGGCGTGCTGAATCGACACGCTGTCATGAGAGCCACGACAACACGCTCGAGTTCAAAGAGCAACACGCCTGCGGTGATTCCAAAGCCAACACGCCCTATGACACAACACGCCTGCGGTGATTCCAGCAGACCAACACGCCTATGCACCACGACACGCCTAAAACCGTGGAAACGCGACACGCCGTGCCCTCATATGGCATGGGCGTGTTGGCCTGATTTCAGCCTTCCTTTTCTGCGAGCAATCAGGATCTTCGTGGGAATCTATTGCCTTAAATTGAAGAGGAGGCAAGGCTATAAAAGGGAAGATATTCTAACCCTAAAACGAGGGGACGGCGGATGGTTAAAGAGGAGGAGAGAAGACGGCAAAGGGATCGACAGAGGAAGCAAAGAGAAGGAGCCAGAGGAACGCAGATGGCATCCAAAGATTGTATCTTCTTTCTCTAGCAACTCTTGTCGACTATGGAGTAGTGTCCTGTAATCTTAGGATGGGGAGTAGCCCTTTGACGATTTACGATGATGATATAATCTATACTACTTAAATTATTGTTTGTGTTGATTTGGTTTCGTTGGATTCTTATTGACAAACCTAAGGAGCTAAGGGAAGTACTAAGTTGAACCCAAGTTCCCAAACCCCAACCAACTAGGGATAAACTCGTCAAGTAGCGGTAGCAGATCTCACGAGGGCTCATGGGGTCTCGTGACAGTCCCCTTAGTCGATTATGGTCCCGTGTGCAAACCTACCGTGAAAAAAGGAAATTTGACTCTAGAGGAACTCTTATGGACTTAATGGATCTATCAAATCCAGTTTCTACCTAGTGACAGAGGTAAAAATAGGGAGGTTTGCGGGGGTCTCGTGACAGGTCCCCTTAGCTGATTATGATCCCCTATGCTCGAACATCGTGACAGGTAAATTGAATTTGATAGGTACAGTCAGCGTAGACCTCGAAAGGGGCCGTTGATTTACCTTAGGATAGGTTCCATCAAAACAAACTCTAATAGGGGTAGGAAAGAATCAAATCACCTTATAAATCATCGACGTGGTGAAACCCATATCCTGAGATTCTCCTCAACTATCGACTTTTAGCTCGTTCTTCTCATTCGTTGTTATTGACTGCTCAGTTTCTTAGCTTAAACCATACATTGATTTACTAGATAACTTGGTATCACGATCATTCGGTAATTGTTCCAATCCCTGTGGGATCGATATTTTTATTACTTGACGACAACCGTGCACTTGCGGAAAATAACCCATCATCTACATGATCTTCTTCGGAAGAATGACGATCGATCCTTGCTACTTGATCTAGTCCGCGATATCGGTAGACAACTGCTGAAGTCTATTGCAGGTTTGTGAAATATTAGTCACTTCCTATCGTTATCAGGGGAATATGCTTCAAAATTATAAACTAAGACGATGATTCTTCTTTTTATTCTCATTGCACGATGATCTACGACTTATCCATACGGATCTAAAGCCTGAAAAATATTCTCTTGGTGTCCTCAGACTTCCTCTCAGTTTCTGATCACAAGGTTAGTTTTTATCTCTAATTTGTATTAAGAATACAGTTCAGCTTCTTTTCTTCGGATCAAGTTGTTTCTTGCTAATTAAAATTTGATGAAAAGTTAATGATGAAAAATATATTCATCATTAAGACCACTGCAGGATCGCAACACCATCAGGTGTCGAATTCCAATCCCAAAGACTACAGCTGGTGCCGAATCTGCCTTCCACCGCTTTCAACTTTCAGTACCATATTTTTTTTTTACACAAGTTAAAATTGGGAGATAGGGGGATTAAAACTAAGTTTTCTCAATATATCAAAAATTCATGTTGTAAGATCTTTCAATCTATGTCAAGATTTCAAAATTTGGACTCCTCTAAGTCCATCAATGGGTTTCGGTCAAAACCCATTGATGGTTCTATTCACCTCTTTTTCGATCCAATCTAAGTCCATTGAGTTTGAGTAGTGTCCCTCTGTGTATCCGTGGCCAAAATTTTTGATATTTGAGGTTTTATTAGGTATTCACAGCAATATTTCAGAAATCAGATCGATATAAATTAGAAATCAGATAAAAAAAGGTGATGTTGGGAATTATATTCCTAGGAATACTGTGGTGCTGGGATTTGAATTCCCAGCACCACATTTAGATGGTTCGGAATTTTCAGTAGTGACTCGGATGCATGAAAATTCTCTCTCATTATTAAATTGCAGATCTGTTTGGTAGGAGGGGTAAAAGGAGAATTAGGTGCACGATTTTGTAAATCTGAAACTATGTTACGCTTTTTGGACAATTCCGAACTTTAGGAATTGTGTTTGGTAAATTGTCGTATAAGTTAAGAATTTAAACCATCTATTAAATGATAATATTGTTTCAAATTTATCAAACTTTTATAATAATAAGGTGAAGTAGGACATTAGTATTCTCGTTGAATCACGATGGTAAAATAATATGATTTATCATAAAATATTAAGATACACTTGTTTAAATTTTTTTTGTTATAATTCTTATTCTATATTATATTATTTTTACTCCTATATAAATCTTATTATAATTTTGTGCTTATGTGTTAGTATTTTATAGCAAACCTCAATAAACTTGAGTTTGTGACTCTCAATATTTCAGAAAAAAATTACTTATCATGGATTCTTAATGTTGAAATCCATTTGAATGCAAATGGACTCGAATAAACAATTAATGAAAATAATAAAGAGACTTTGCAAAATCGAGCCAAGACAATGATTTTTCTCCGTCATCACCTCCACGAAGATTTAAAAATCGAGTATTTAACAGTGAAAGATCCACTTGAGTTATGGAAAAGTTTAGAGGAAAGGTTTAATCACCAAAAACGGTAATACTTCCTAAAGCTCATTATGATTGGATTCATTTGCGATTCCAAGATTTTAAATCTGTGAGTGAATACAACTCAATCATTTTTACAATCAGTTCTCAATTAAAGTTATGTGGAGAGAATATTACTGATTATGATATGTTAGAGAAAATACTCTCCACTTTTCATGCCTCGAATATGCTCCTGCAGCAGCAATATCGAGAGAAAGGGTTTAAGAAATATTTTGAACTAATTTCTTATTTGCTTGTGGCTGAACAAAATAACGAGTTATTAATGAAAAATCATGAATCTTGTCCAACTAACTCTAGTCCATTCCCTGAAGCGAATGCAACAACTCATAACAATTCTGGACATGGACGAGGATTTGAAAATGATCGTGGACGAGGACGCGACCGTGGTCGTGGTCGTGGCCGTGACTGGAATGTTTACTGTAATGATCATAGTGGACATACAAATAACTAGAAGTGGAAATATAATGATAAAAAATAAGAAAAAAAATGGATCTAGTCAGAATGTTGAGAATAAATGCTACCGATGTGGGGTGATTGAACATTGGTCACGTACCTATCGTACGCCAAAGCATCTTGTCGAGCTTTATCAAGTCTCGTTGAAGGAAAATGATAAGAATGTGGAGGCAAATGTCTTATATCAAAATAATGACCCTAATAATATTTTTGAGGGTCTTAAAAATTTGCCATAATTAGAAGTTGATGACTTTCTTGAGAATGCTGAATATGGTGATTTTAATTAATGTAATTATTTTTATTTCTCAATATTTTAAATTCAAACTTATTGCTAATTTATTTATTTATTTATTTATTTTTTTAAGACCTATGGATATTATTGGATCAAAAATTGAAGATGAGAATCTCTGTCTTGTAGACAGTGCAACTACACATACAATTCTTAAAAGTAAAAGATATTTCTCTCATCTTATCATGCAAAAACAAAATATGAATACTATATTTGGTAGTGTAACCTTAATCGAAGGCTTCGGAAGAGCAAACATTTTACTACCAGGAGGGACAAATTTCTTGATCAATAATGCATTATATTCACCCAAGTCCCATCGAAATTTATTAAGTTTCAAATATATTCGACTTAGTGGCCATCATATAGAAACAATTAATATGGGAAATAATGAGTATTTGTGCATTACTAATATTAAGATGGGGCATAAACAAGTTTTGGAAAGACTATCCGTTTTCTCTTCGGACCTTTATTATACATACATTAAACCTATTGAAATAAATGTCATAGTAAACCAGAAGTTTACTAGTCAAAATGAATTCCTTTTATGACATAATAGATTGGGTCATCCTGGATCTGTAATGATGCGACGAATTGTGGAACATTCTTCCGGACACCCATTGCATGTTATCAAGGCAAATTAATAATAAAGGTATCACCGAGTAAGATTGAGTTTGAATGCCCTACATTTTTAAATCGGATTCAAGGTGATATATGTGGACCGATTCACCCACCATGTGGACAATTTAAATATTTTATGGTTTTAATAGATGCATCTACAAGATGGTCACATGTGTGCTTATTATCAACTCGAAACCTGACATTTTCGAGATTACTTGCTCAAATAATTCGATTACGCGCACATTTTCCTGATTATCCCATCAAAACAATTCACCTTGATAATGCTGGAGAGTTTACTTCTCAAGCATTTAATGACTATTGCATGTCTATTGGTATAAAAATTGAACATCATGTAGCTTATGTTCATACTCAAAATGGTCTAGCAGAATCATTTATTAAACGCCTTCAATTAATAGCGAGACCATTACTATTGAAATCCAAGCTTCCTATTCATGCTTGGGGACATATAATCTTACATGCAGCAAAACTAGTTCGCATCCGACCCATTAATTCTCAAGCTTCCCCTTTCCAAATGGTTTCTGGAAGAGAACCTAATATCTCTCATTTACGAACCTTTGGATGCACAATTTATGTCCCCATTGCTCCTCATAAAACAAAAATAGGGTCTCAAAGGAAATTAAGCATTTATATTGACTTTGATTCTCAGTCCATTATCAAATATCTTGAACCTATGACAGGAAATATTTTTACTGCTAGATTTTTTGATTGTCGATTTGATGAAGCATTTTTTCCAACTTTAGGGGGTAATAATACTAGTAAAGAAAAGATAGAAAAAGAGATTATATGAAATAATCCATCCTTATGTCATTTTGATCCTCGCACAAAACAATGTGAACTAGAAGTTCAACGGATCATTCATTTGCAACAGATTGCAAATCAATTGTCAGATAATTTCTCTGATCCAAAACGAGTAACAAAATCATATGTTCCAGCAGAAAATGCTCCTATTAGAATTGATGTCTTTGAAAGACCTCTCTTGACAAATAAACCTAAATCATGCCTGAAGCGTGGAAGACCAATAGGTTCTAAAGATAAAAACCCTCGAAAGAAAAAGGGAACACATGAACAAATTGATCGTGTAGAAAAAGGAAATAAGTCGATCCAAGAAGAAAAACTTCCATAAGAAGTTAAAATATATAATCAAGAAATATCGATAAATTATATTTCTACAATGAAAACATGAGATCGAACAAATACAAATATTGATGATATATTTGTATATAATGTGACAAATGATATTTTGAGTGAAAATAAGGATTTTGAACCCATGACTTTAAAAGAATGTCAATCAAGAGAATATTGCCCAAAATGGAAAGAAGCAATTCAACAGAATTAACATCTCTCTCTAAACATGAGGTTTTTGGGCCTATTGTTAAAACACCTAAAGGTGTTAAACCAATAGGATACAAATGGGTATTTGTACGAAAAAGAAATGAGAAAAATGAGATTGTGTGATATAAAGTCCGACTAGTTGAACAAGATTTTTTGCAACAACCTGGAATTGATTATGAAGAAACATATTCTCCTATAATGGATGCTATTACTTTTCGTTATCTTATTGGTTTAATAGCACAGAAAAGACTTCATATGCCAATGATGGATGTCGTTACAACATGTTTATATGGTGCACTAGATAATGACATATATATGAAAGTCCCAGAAGAACTAAATATTTCAAAAACATGCAATTCTCGAGAATTATTTTCTATTAGATTACAAAGATCTTTGTATGGTTTAAAGCAATCTGGACGAATGTGGTATAATCATCTTAGTGAATATTTGCTAAAAGATGGTTATACAAATAACCATATTTGCCCATGTGTTTTTATAAAGAAGTTCGGATATGGTTTTGTAATAATCGCTGTTTATGTTGATGACTTAAATATTATTGGCTCTCCTAAAGAGATCTTTAATACAATAAACTATTTAAAGAAAGAGTTTGAAATGAAAAATCTTGGTAAAACTAAATTTTGTCTCGGCCTACAGTTCGAGTACTTAAAGAATGAAATTTTTGTTCATCAATCAACTTATACTGAGAAAGTTTTAAAACGATTTAATATGAACAATTCATATCCATTAACCAATCCAATGGTTGTTCGATCACTTGATATACAAAAGGATTCCTTCCGTCCTCGAGATGAAAATGAGAAAATTCTTGGTCTTGAAGTGTCATACTTAAGTGCAATTGATGTTTTAATGTACCTTGCTAATAATACCCGACTTGATATTACTTTTGCTGTAAATTTATTAGCAAAATATAGTTCTTCTCCAACCAGAAAACATTTGAACGAAATTAAACATATTTTTCGATATCTCCGTGTAACAATTGATATGGGTATATTCTACCGTATCAACCAAATGCACAATTAATTGGGTATGAAGATGCAGGATATTTATCAGATCTACACAAAGCTAGGTCACAAACGGGATATGTATTTACATATGGTGGCACAATAATATCTTGGAGATCTATGAAACAAACTATAACAACTAACTCATCAAATCATGCTGAAATAATTGCAATTCATGAGGCAAGTCGTGAATGTGTATGACTTAGAGCAATGACTAATCATATTCAAGAGTCATGTGATTTGTTAATAAATAAGAAGACTCCAACGATATTTCATGAAGATAATGTAGTTTGCATAACTCAATTAAAAGGTGGATATATCAAAGGTGATAGGACGAAACATATCTCTCCAAAATTATTTTTCACATATGATTTAATACAGAGTGGAGACATTGATGTACACAAAATTCAATCAAGTGAGAATTCTGTAGATTTATTCAAAAAATCATTACCCACAACAATATTTGAGAAGTTGATCCATAAGATTGGAATGCGACGTTATAGAGATATTAAGTAATGTCCTTAACAGGGGGAGTTTTATATCGAAATACATGTATAAAGAAGGATGTACTCTTTTTCCTTCACTAGGGTTTTTATCCCACTTGGTTTTTCTCTGGTAAGATTTTAATGAAGCATATTCTTTATAAAATAGACATCCAAAGGGGAGTATTATGAATAATTTAAGTTATTGATTGGATGTCTATAAGTAACCTTTTAAGATTACCATACTAAATATAAAAGTTTCTTTTATATATATATATCTTTGTAAAATATACTATATAGATTGAGAAACTAAAGGAATAAAATTATTCCTCTTTTCTTCTCTCAAAAAATATTTTATTTATTCATATTTCATAATATCCAATAAATTCTCCCATAAGCTGCCACTCCTATTAAATCAATTTTTTTTTCACCCTTCTTTTTCATAAAAATCGAATAAATATAACAGATAAAATACCGATAGTTGAAAATTAAAATAATCAAATTTTTTAATCGAATAGTTAACAGTTGATTGATTAAATTTTTATTTGATTTCTCAATTCAACGTTCGAATTAAAAAAATCAATTGTTTTATTTTTGAGAATGTCAATGGACTACGTAGTCGATTCATGTTCTAAGTTGATTTATTCAATTTAATTAATTTTAAATTAAAATAATAAGTTATTTTTATAAAATAAAAATATATATATATTTTTAAATTAGTCATATTCAATCGGTAAATTCAATTTAATTGATAATTTATTCATCTCTGATAATTCCTTCCGGTGCGTGACTATAAAATCCTCAAATAAATAAATAAGAAGATTATAATTTAAATTTTATTTAAAGATAAATATGGTCGTGATGTATAAATTATATTTTAAATTAAAAAAAAAAAAAGAATGATCGTTTATCTTCGAAATTAATATAAAAACACCATTTTCCTCCTTTTGTGCATTCTCGTTACGGTAAACCCCAACCTAACTAACCCGACGCATTAACAATTTCAACTAAAACGGGGCTGCGAACCCAGCTGCGGACTCTCGAGACCCACCGTGTCAACCAGGACGAACCTGCCGCGTCTCCTCCCCTTCCTTCCTCCTCCTTGGCCGTCCTCGAGTGCGGTGGTGAACCCCCCTCTTCCGCTCCTCTTCTCCCCCTTTCTCCCTCCTCCTGCTTCTCCGACACGCTCTACGGAGGCTGATCTCTCTCTCCTGTTTTCCCCTCTTTCATTCTTCTCCCTCCCTCGCTTATCGGAACTGCCGACAGTTCTCCGGCCGTTCGTCGTCTCTCTTTTTGAGGATTGACACGGTTGAATCTGCGTTCGCATGCTTGGAGTTAGGTAATAGCTGGTTTTCTGCGTGATCGAATTTAGGTAATAATTGAGTTGCTCTGTAACGAAAATTACGGTCTGCAGGTAATTAGTTCCTCCCTATATTTTGTTTTTCTATCTGGTTGTACATCAACGAGATTATGAGATTTTGGTTTTGTTAAGGGTCAGAGAGAAATATTTGTAATTTTGGAAATTTTGAAGTGTTTGCCCTAGTTGTGACCCTGATAGAGTTTGCTGAGATGTTGTTTTAGTAGTGGCAGGTAGCACTTGGATCACATTTGAGCTAGGCTGTTGTATTAGACTGTTGTCATTTAATATGAACGAAGAGATCCGTTATTAAAAAACATTTTATAATTTTTACTAATTGATTCGGACATTCTTAACAATTTGTGAAACAGAAGTCTCATTTAAGAAATGAGTTTTCGATACAAAAGGTAGCAAAACACCATATGATTCAGCTGCATGTGTAGCTGGTCTGCTGGTAGCTTCATGTTCTGATGTGATTTCAGATCTAGTTGTCTTAAATACCTTTACTAATTGTCACATTCCTGTTTAATGGGAAAACTATGACATTAGATTACAAGCCTAGAACATGGTCCGAGTTGCTCATGGCCTTCTGCAAATATTGCAATATTGTTCATCATGTTTGCTTTTGAAACTTGGGCATTCTGGTGTTTGAGAAAAAATGCCGTGGTTGCTGATAGATCAAATGCTCATTACCCTATAGGTAGTTGATATACGATTAACTTGAGCACAAATGCTATTTTTTTCCGACTGCAGTAGTCCCTTTTTGTTTTCTGTTGTTGTGAATCTTTCCTAGCTTAGAAATTGTAATTTGTTGAGTAAGCCTTCTTCGTTGAGAGACTGAAAATTAAGGGACTTCTTCTGGTTATTCCACTTAAGATGTTTCCTGTTATGATTTTCTCTGATGTAGCCCTTATTGACTACTTCAATGAGTAGATTATTTGAGAATAGTCACATGTTCCATAAGATGATGTCATGATTCCTGCACGAAGTGCTTGGTCTTCTTATCTATCATCTGCAAAATGTTATGTGAAAAGTGATATCCATAAAGCTGACTTAGACACTGACTCAGACAATGCCATTTTTATGCTCTCTTATTGACTGTGTTAACTCTTGGCCATGTCTGCTGGTAATACTAAACCTGAGTGGTGGACGCAACTTGGTCCTTGCTCATTTGATAGAGAACTGTTCTCTCCAATAAGAACAATGAATCTAGAAAACATTGGATGGAATCGGTTGTACTGAGGGTAAACAATGATTTATTCAGAACAAGCTTGATACCTAGTGAAGCACCCGTACACCAGTTATTCAGATTATTTGGGTGTGGGTCCATATATATGTAAGGACTAAGGAGGTGGTTGTTCATGGCAGGGTTACCTTCTTGTCTGAGGTGATCAACAAAGATCTAGTTGTAGGAACATCTAGAGGATCAGAAATTTTAAATGCAATTGTTCATGTTTACCCCAGCTCAAATGGGAAATTCCCTTTAGGCCTTGACAGTTACCTGATCATCAAGGGCATGGCGTCTTCAACTCCATGACTTTGACGAAGTGTTCTTTTTGGGGTTAGATCTTGACTATTTACCTTGTGGCACACAGCGCCTTCATTTGTCCTGGGTGCTACATATGTGAGGTAATTGTCATATGAGAAGTATGTAGTGACATCAGGCTTTTGTCCAGTCAAGTTTGTGCTGGATCCTACTCAAGACATTGTGTTTATTTTGTACTTGCTGCTATGAATTTTGTCTTGTAGATATTGTGTTGAATTTTCTATGCAATGCACGATGCTACTTTCTTGCAACATGTCGGAATAAAGCAAATCTGTTATTCTGGTGATGACATTATTCTTTGTACCTTCAATCTAATGGTCATATGTATGGTGGTCATTCTAGTGTTTTTTTTACAGAAGTTTTTCAGCAAGTTGATTTTTTGGTTCTTTTCCCTTTTTTTTTTCTCCCATCAGAACAGGTTCAGAGTTAGTTCTAGAAGTCAAATATTTGAAGAATTACTTGTATTGACTTTGAAACATTCTATTCACATCTATAGTTAAAGAAGGTACACTTTTGTTGTGAATGCTGTGGAATATTCTTATCTTTTGCTTTTACTAGGCACAATGGGGACATCATTGCTAGAAGAACTGCTTGAAAGCATCAAAAAGTTTCATCTTTTATCTGCTTGTAAAAATGTGAAACACGATATGGTTCAAAGATACTGTAGAACAATTGATCAGATCCTTGAGCATTTTAAACAACTGTGCTATGAAATTGCTGCTTCTGAGATATATTTGGATGAGCAGCTAGTCGACATGTTGAAAGAGCTAGATGTTGCTGTCAATGAAACTGGGGAATTTCTTGAAAGCTGGCATTCAATGACGAGTAAAATTTACTCTGTAAGTGTGTATGTTTGTCTTTCATTATTTAGGATACTGTTACGGTCATATACCATCTCATATGTCATGCAGTTTGCATGATTTTTTTTTTAAAACTCTATTTGGTTCATTTGAATCAATCTAAACCAAATTGACTTGAGATCTTAAACTACACTATTTGTAGCTTGTAAGTGTTAACTTAAACATTAGTTTTGCAAGTGATAAACACCTCAAATATTTATTTTATGCATACACTTTGTAAACAAAGTTTATGTGAACAATGTGACAAAAGAGTCCATGTACCTCAAATGATGCCCAATAATTAACCAATTTACTCCTTTGAGATTATACCATGAGTTCACCGTTAACTTTTTCTATCAAATTTATCATACCTAAATTACCAGACCTACTCCTAATTTGTCTTCTTTCATTTGCTTCTATGTTTTTGTATCTAGTTATTTTGGATGTTTTTTTTACTAAAAAATCAAGGAAGGTATCTGCACTCCAAGAACAAATGAGAATTAAAGGAAGGACAGAAAAGAACATATTTAAATTTTGTTGTCGGTGCAGAAAACATACAAAGCATGTTAGTTTGTTCTATATTATGTTTGATGATATACTTGTGTTATAGTTGTTTATTCACATACAAGCTGCTAATACAGTTATATATTTGTTTTGTTTAATTATCTTTCTTCTAGATGAATAAACCTAGTGTGTTGAATCTATTAAAACTTCACGACATAATATGCAATCTGTTTTCACATCTGTTATGGCTACCAACATGTTCACTGAATTGCTTTTTTGCAGGTTTTGAAAATAGAAGCTTATGTAATCAAAATATCTTCATCCACACTTAAAATAAGTGAACTGGTGACTCCTTTGCTTCCGAGTCCGATAGATAGTACCATACTAAAGTGCATTGAGGTAAATGCATATATAAATATGCTATCACTTTTCAAATTCAAATAATGTTTTGAGCTATTTAGAATATTCCACACCTTTTTTGCTATGAGTCAACATGATAATTTGACTTTTATCTCTGCGCAGGAAACACGGTGCACAGATGAGTTACAGATATCAGTTGTCATTGAAAAGGCCATTACTGATCAAAGAGAAAATAATACGCCTAGACCTGAAGATTTGGATACAATTTCTGACTTTCTGAGCTTATCGTCCAATCAAGAATTGTTCATGGAGACTATTGCACTTAAGAAGCTCAAAACAGAGGTTGGCTGCAGTGAGAATCAGGAAGAAGTAGAGAAGATTGGTCACATGGTTGACCTCGTCACATATATGCATGACTTCCTTCTTCAAGTTAAGCAATTGCATAGTATAAATGGCATCCCTATCCCCACTGATTTCTGCTGTCCGCTTTCTTTGGACTTGATGTCTGATCCAGTTATTGTGGCTTCTGGACAAACATATGAGCGAGCTTTTATCAGGAAATGGCTTGATGAAGGATTTAATGTCTGTCCTAGGACCCATCAAACACTTGGACATACTAACTTGATTCCAAACTATACTGTGAAGGCATTAATTGCAAACTGGTGTGAATCAAACAACATTAAACTTCCTGATCCAGTGAAGTCCATGGGTTTGAATGTTCCTTCTGCCTTTCTTAAACCCACTGAAGCAAGTGTTACTGACTTTAGTGTTCTTCACTCTGGAAATTTTTCCAAGCTGAATCATCAAAGATCTCCAGAACATGGGAAAGTGATTGCTTTAGAAAGAGACTCACATTCCTCTAATGGAGTCTACCATGCAACATCACCTCAGCTGGATTCTGATTCATTACCCACCCTGCAAATTGCGCCTGGATCTGATCCAAGCATTTCAAGGTTATCCTTAGTTAGTACTGCAAGGGAACCTAACTTGGAACAGAGGAATGCAATTTCTGGCAGTCAAAATATCAATGAGCCAACACAAGATTCAGAACCCTCAACAGATGATGAGCAATCTCCACGTCATAAGCAGACTGAATCTTCTCCCAATGCTGTTTCGAGACAGAATGTTCAAAGACCTAGGGATGCTAATGAACCCCCACAATTTTCAAGTGATTTGACTCATTATAACAGTGATGCTTCTGGTGAAGTTGTACAGGATGCTATATCCTCCTCTTCCCAAAGAGAAACTGAGTTTGTGCCAAAATTGGATGAGGTTCATTCTAGAAACCATAATATTTGGAGACGTCCATCTGTCCCCCGAATCATATCTTCCCACACCATGGAATCCAGGCCTGATTTATCTGGTGTTGAGTCTGAAGTTTGTAAGCTAATTGTAGATTTGAAAAGTGATTCTGTAGATACATTGCGAACTGCCACAGAGGAGCTCCGCCTTCTTGCTAAGCATAACATGGAAAATAGGATTGTTATTGCAAATTGTGGAGCTATTAACGTATTGGTTGGGCTGCTTCATTCGGTAGATTCCAAGATTCAGGAAAACGCCGTTACTGCTCTCTTAAACTTGTCGATTAATGACAACAATAAGATTGCCATTGCAAATGCTGATGCCATAGAACCTTTGATTTATGTGCTCGAGACAGGCAACCCTGAAGCTAAAGAAAATGCAGCAGCAACATTATTTAGCCTGTCAGTGATTGAAGAGAACAAAGTTAGGATTGGACGGTCGGGTGCTATCAAACCATTGGTAGATTTATTAGCAAATGGGAGCCCTCGAGGAAAGAAAGATGCAGCAACAGCATTATTTAATTTGTCAATCTTTCATGAGAATAAGTCACGAATTGTACAAGCTGGAGCAGTGAGACACTTAGTCGAGCTGATGGACCCAGCAGCTGGTATGGTTGACAAGGCTGTCGCTGTTTTAGCAAACCTTGCAACTATACCCGAAGGGAGAAATGCAATTGGTCAAGCTAATGGCATTCCTGTACTTGTGGAGGTAGTTGAATTGGGCTCTGCACGAGGAAAAGAAAATGCTGCTGCAGCTGTACTTCAGCTGTGTACTAATAGTGGTAGATTTTGTAGTCAAGTTCTTCAAGAAGGTGCTGTGCCCCCATTGGTAGCATTATCACAGTCTGGTACCCCACGAGCTAAAGAAAAGGTACTGCTATCTATATATATTTTTCCATATGATTGCACTTATATGAACCTGTTAGCAGTGTGCTTGTTGAGTTTTAGCCAAGATCTTTCTCGTCATTGGGATTATAAAACTTGCTCTTAAATTTTGAATTAAAGATCCACACTCAGGTGTAGGTTTACTTATAATATGCTGACGGACAAAGATTATGAATACACATTTCACTTCTATCTACGCTCACTAAATATTTTACCTGTCCATCTCTTCGCATGCTCTGAATTTCTTCTACTGTTTGAATTTTTATAGTTCCTGTGCTTTATGTTTGGCCATGTATTTTATCTGCGCTCTGGTTGTTTAAGGGTTAAATGACATGTATTGAGTTGCTTTAGAACAACCTATCTATTTGGTACCTGCTTGCCCAGGATTAAGGTCAGTAGAATTCGTTGCAGTGTGATTCATTGTAACATCATGTATCATGTAGCTCCAACATTTCCCGGTGACTTAATCGGTTGCACACAAGAAGCTTTTTAGGCTCGATGCATGGAAGAAAAATTAACGTTTGATGTTCCTTCTTTTTTGTTTTTTGTTTTTAGGCTCAGGCTCTTCTAAGCTACTTCCGTAACCAGCGTCATGGCAATACTGGGAGAAGATTATGATCTAGCTTTAGTTTCCCTCAGATCTTATATGTAAGTGCAAAAGTTTGGTCCTGCCAGCTATTTTAGGCTTGATGCACTCTTCCTGAAGGCCATTACAAAAACCGTCTTCGGAGTTTTCTAGCGTGTTAATGCATGGAACTTTTTGTTGGGCGTTTTCTCGTAGAGAACTTACAAATTTGTACAGTGTTTATTGGCGTCAGCATCGGTCGAGTGGTCGATCGATTCTTTTCTGGCCGTTGCGTGGTTGTAAATGTTTATTATTCCTGTACAATATGTAATCTTTTTCTGTAACTTCCTTCTCGATCTCTCTCTATAAATCCTTTTATGTAGTTTTGATATCTCACATTAGACATCGTTCCTTACCTAAACAATATTTTCGTTTTTTTTTAAATAAAATACTTTATGTTTCTAATATAGAAGTGTGGAATTCGATGCCTTTGGAATAATTTATGGAGAAACTTATTCTTCACGGTTTATATTGTGATTCTCAGAAAATGGTCGAGAATCTTGAGATCAAAGTATATCCATATCCTGTGAAAGTAAACAAAATTGCCCTTTTTTATGGATTGCAAGATTAAAAATGTGATGCTCTTCTTCTACCAAGAGTTAAAAAAGGGGCTAGACTGCTCAGGGCACGGTAAAAACGGAGAGATATTTCATAGGAGAATGTAGTTTGATTTTCTATTGCGATATCGTTCGATAACGAATTAAAAAAAAAACATTCGGATGGTTTTGGGATTTAGAAGTTTGTTCAATGGATGAAGTACGATTTTAGTGTTGGATCGTCGTTCAGGAATGGTACGACTGTGAAATCCAGATTGAATCGTAAAAAACTACGAACGCTTATCTGATATATCTTTGATGATCAATGGAGACTATTTTGGTTTCGATTTTATCCGACTTAATTATTGGTGAAACGTTCCGAAGATCCGTAGAAAGGAGGACCAATCACTCCTAAAAATTTATAGGATCGAAAATTAAAATATCCTAATATCAATCAAAAAAATGAACTCAACTTAATTATCTTTAAACATGTTATTTTTCAAATAAATTGAAAATATATCTATTAATATTAAATGTAGATGATAAAATTCAATAATAATATTATTTTAATAATGTCGATTTGAATTTTAAATTTTTATTAACTATTTCAATATCGATGAGGCTGTTCAAGTATAAAAGGTAATTCAATATATGAAAAAAAAAATTATTATACATAATTTTATCCTATTTTATAAAAGATTATTCCTATCACTTAAATCCACCATCTCTAAATTAAAAGAGACAGTAATTTTCCCATTGAATATGTTAGAATATTCAAATATATCAAATAATTTTTGTTCAAGGGCATTTTGCAAAAGCTAGTATAGTGTGCAAAGTCATCCTTACTCTTAAATTAATCAGTACACATGAATTTCGGAACGAACAGGAAAAAGAAAACAGTTCAGCCTTTTGATCAATTAATTTAATGTTCGATGAAAGTATCCACAAACTATGAAATTCCGGCCGGATTTTCTTTTAGCCTGGAAATTACGCTGCCAGTTCGACAAATACAAAAACTATACGAGGATTCTTGATCATCAGGAAATTCTCATTGAAGTGGAAAACATCCAATTGGAAGAACTAATCATACCTTCTGCCGAAGTGACACATTAACATAATCAAATACATAGTTTATCAAAGATGCTCTTCAAAAAGAATATATAATCAGAATTCTTTAGAGAGAAGCCAACATATACACTTTTGTTGTTACCGTATCACACATTGAGCAGCAAAGAGGAAAACCCAAAATTACTGAGCCAGAAAGAGCCTTGCCTCATCTTCCTTGTACGAGTCCGCTGAAAACTTGGCTGTTCCCAGCCAACGTTGCCTCCCACTCAACTGAAGACAAGAGAATTTGAGACAGAGAAATCACTACTTGCTTCATATCCGGCCGAAGTACAGGGTCTTCGTCGACACATTGCTTCGCCAACATGGCCATCTAGTTCATGACGAGATAAAATTAAGTGTTTCATAATTGAGATATCACAGTTGAAGAACTTAGTGTTGGGAGTACGGGGAATAAAATCAAAATATCATATTGATAAGACATGAAAAAGATCATATACTTATAAGATAAAAAAATATTTCCATTGGAATGAATCCTTTGGATAAAGTTCAAAAACAAAACCATGAAGACTTAGATCCAAAGTAGATAATATCATACCATTGTGGAGATATATGAATCTCATAGACACTAACAATTGGTATCAGAGTCATAGTCCATGTCAAGCTATAAACCTCGAACGAAGAAAGTGGAGCTCTCATATCCGTATCAAGAGAACCAGACACCATGGCAGAAAGTCTTGATGGGTTGAAGATCGGACATCAAACAGAGGAAGTTCTTCGAGGACGGATAGACTTCGTTTGAGGGGGAAGGATTGTTGAGAGTATGGAGAATACAATCAAAATCTCACATTGATAAGGCATGAAAAAAAAATCATATACTTATAAAATAAAAAGACATCTCCATTGGAATGATGCCTTTTGGATAAGGACTAACACTTAAGCTAATGGACAATATCATACCATAGTGGAAATATATGAATCTTATAGGCACTAACACTTAGCTAATGATATAGTTGTTTTATAGGTCAGCAATTCAATTCAGGATCACAGTAGCACAAAACCATTGACAATGTGTGACTATCTTTCCTTATTAGAGAAAGAGAGGAAATATAATACTAAAATGCATTAAAGAAAGCAAGATAACCATTGACAATAAGAAAACAGCAACTTGTCTTCAGAAAAAAAAAAAAATGAAGAGAGGGCATAAAGTCATAGCTAATAAATTCCAAATTTGTTCAGTATCTAATCGGAAGTCAATGATAGGGTTTGTTTTATTCTTTAATCTACTTCTCGAGATGTGAATTATATCTGTATTCACCTTTTCTGAATCTGCGAAAGAAAATCTATCCAAAACAAATCATAAGAAATTGAGACAAGTCTTACCTTGTAGACACAATCGTAAGGATACAAATCCATCAAACTGGGATCAATGTGGTGTCTCAGGCTTCCCATGCTCACAGAACTTTGGGTATTTCTTAGAGCAGCTAACATCTGGGAATTCCGGTGATCGATTGATAAAACCAACATCGACAAAAAATAATTATGTTGCAACACTAAAAAAACATCAATAAATAGACAGCATATGAAAGAGAATCTTTTCAAGAACTGCGTGGCGGCTTCATTGATTAGAAATGCCCAGTTAAAGACTTACGCATAACCTCCCATCTTTGCAGTAGAAAAATAGTTATATTGGGAAATTCAAATAATACTAGACTGAGTAATTGTTAAAACTGCAAAACTAAGTAAAGATTCCAAATTTTGAACAATATTTCACAAATGGATACAAGGTAGGTAGATATGATAATGAATCTATTACCAAGAAAACGGGAGTACTAGGAAGTAAACTCAATGCCCTTTTATTTAAACTTGTAACTTCCTTCTAATGGATCCTATTTACAGTTTGATAGGCTAACAAATCTCCAACTGAAGTGGGCATTTGCATAAGCAGTTACTCTTTTCCTTAGTTCATGAAGTTCTAGTTTTCGACACATGAATTTTCTGGTCCATCAAGTTTTAATCTTAGAATAAACATCTCAAATTGCGAAAAAAAGTTCTCTCAACCAAAGCCAGGATTACCCGAATATTAAAAGAGCTTTATCTTTTATATTGTTCTAGACAACCAGTAGATACATATCAGACAGATGTCAGGTATTTTTTTTTTTTTTCATTTTCAACGTTTTGAGAAACAAAATCTAGATTATAGAAGATATTTCATTAAGTGCTTACAATTGATGCCAAAGAGCGCCTTTCTGAATTATATAGTGGCAACCCTTCTGTCCTTGTTATTGCCTCTTTGCTTGTTATTAGTTCAAAGAGGACAACTCCAAATGCATAAACATCGCTTTTTGTGGTGGCAAGACCATCATGCAGATATCTGTAAGAGTCATAGAAAGTCAATATTTTTTTTTTCAAGAGTTGTAACGAGCATGTAACTATGGATCTGCTTACTCTGGAGCCAGATAGCCGAATGTACCAACAACTTTGGTAGTAGAAGCTTCCCCATCGCAAGTTTTCGCGACAAGTTTTGCAAGGCCAAAGTCGGATATCTACAAAAAGGGACTAAAAAAAATGAAACTCATCTTCCTAAATGAGAATTGAATACAAGTCTGATAGAAACCTTTGCTCTGAAAGAATTATCAAGCAAAATATTGCTTGTCTTCATATCTCGATGAAGATAATGATCTTTGGTATGCTCATGAATGTATTCTAAACCTCTAGCTGCATCAAGTGAAATTTGAACCCTAGATATCCATGATAGCAATGTCTGTCCTGTAGGTGGAAATAAGAAAGACGTCATGAGTCGGACTTAGGTTGTTATCTCGGTAACATTGCACAAGTATAAGTTGCTCTAGTTGCTTGAATTGATCTCATCATATTAAATTCGGTAATGCCATGTGCAGTAACTTTGAAGGCTATCTGTGCACTAAAACAACCTTATCAAAAGAGACTATACCCTTGTTCTGTGGATCATGCAGATGATTCTTGAGTGAACCTTTCGGAGCATATTCATAAATGAGGAAGAGCTCGTCATTTGTTGACGCATAACCAGTCAATTCTACCTTGTTAAAATTAATTAAGATAAAGAGAAACGGTTAAAGACGTAGAAGCCAATTGATTGTGAAATAAAGAAGCAAAAAATGCCTAGCTGCTTTATCTTTTACCAGACTAGAATGATGAACCTTGCACAGTACTTTCATCTCTGCTATAAATTCTTTAGTTTCCATGGCAGTCATTCTTTTGATAGCGACCTCCTGAAAATCATGGTTGGGATCAAGAATATAGTCAAGTCAGAATTTCTCAAGAAAACAAAAATTCCTACATACCTGGTCTCGGAGGACCCCATAATAAACAGAGCCATATTTTCCATGGCCCAATAGGTTTACATCAGAGAAGTTATCAGTACATGAAAGTAGTTCTTCATGTTTGAAAAAAATAGGTTTTTCCATGTCAAAGCAATCACCTGCAGTACCTGTTGAAGGACAAAATGTCGAGATGATAGAATCAGCCAATTAGGCACCTTGAAGATCAAAGCAACCACATTACGAGCAGACACGATAGTTACATAACATCAATAAAGTCAGTTGTTTGCAAGAAACAATTGTGCCTATCATAAAGAATTCATAGTTATGAAAAGAGCAAGTATGCCACTGAAATCTGTTTGTGGCAGAATGCCGAAGGTTCATGTAGAAATTTCACAATGATGAATAAGAACTCAAATCATTTCAGATTTAATCATGTAAAACTTCACGCATTTACAAGGGAGTTTCATAAATAATCATGAACCGGTATGAGCCAGCTTAGTTAACGTGTAGGGGAGTAGTATTGAAAGGAAAATGCCATAAGAAATCATATTATTTCCTTAAGCACCATAATCAAAGTGGAATCTACTTTAGAAGTGGCCATCCATGTTCTCTAGAAAAGGTATATATCATCCAACAATCAGAAAATCTCGAACAGTGCCAGTTGATTTAAGCATGCACTCGTGAAGTGAAATTAAACATATTGCAGACTAACTTTTGGGAGTATTGTTTTGGTGAGTTCCTGAATTCACTGCTGATGACTTCACATCTCCATTGCAACAGAGATAACTTCCTGAAGCCAGACAAAAGCTGCTGTTGCGAAGGATATGAAACTTATGAGACGGCGACTGATCAGCTTCTTTTGCTGGAATCCTTGATCTAAAGGACTTGAAAGAAATGAATAACATCAGAGCCACAATAATCAGAGCAAGAGAAACAACCATGCTCCCTAAAATCCATATGTAAGGAAATCCAGCAGAGTGATGAACAGAATTGTCTGCAAACAAATATTACTAACTCAGAAATTGACTTTCGTATAGTAGAATAGGATAGACTTTCTGATAAATAAAATAACAAGAACACAAAATATTGTAATCCTAGACAAGGTGTTACTATCCAACACTTTGCCAATATGAATCAAAGCCTGAGAATCTTTTAGCATGATTCTTCTTACATCTCTTATCTAATCAAATACCAACACTAAATCTTGCGGAATGTAAATTCATCTGAATGATGGAAGAGAATACTATCCAAGATAACAGTAAATGAGATTATGTCATACCTGAAGTTATAGGCAATGTTGGTGAGGAAGCAGGAGCTGGAGGAGAGATCTGAATGCCCACAGAAAAAGGAAGACCCACAACTGTAAAGGAAATACAACACTGAACGTTGACCAAAAAAATAACAATTGTCTGTATTAATCAATCTTAATTCCATATGCCAAAAATCTCAGACAATGACTTAAGGTGAACGAAAACAAACACCATCATGTGTCAAAAGTATAAGCAAGTGCTGAGGACAAAACACAAGTGGTAGTGCATTTAACATTTAGCGAATACAAAAATTCATCCAATTAAACAGAATTTTCTCATAATAATGAGCAGCAAAAGATAATCAAACTTTTCATTCTCATTTAGCTCGAGCTTCAATAAATAGTTCGGCAATAACATCTTCCAAATCTCAACAAAATTAGCAGATAACATTGTTTGGCTAATGAAATCATTTAACATTCACGGATGGCAATACTCATTTCAACTAACGAGTTGGCCAATTGGCTAGAAACTATTGTCGTATATATGACCTAAGGTGGCATTTTCAACAATGTTGGATATCTAATTATGTCCATCAAACGTATATATGAATTCTTTTCTAGTAAAATGGAATTGCGTCACGTAATCCACCTATACAAATTCCTGCATTCATGGGGTTTGATGCAGTAAATAACGATAAGATTGTCGGAAAAGGAAATGGAAAGACCAGAGTTAGAAGGGAACTCACCGGAGTTTAATGGGATGTAATAAACGTCTCCGACCACAATCCCATCGGGACCAGTCATCCCATTCACCGCCTCGATACTGTCCATGCTGACACCAAACCTACTCGACAGCGACTCGATCGAATCCCCTTCCTCCATCACGTAGCTCATGAGGTAATCCCACGGCCCACCGGAGCACCCGCAGAAGAGGCGGAGGGCGACGACAGACCCTGCGTCGGCAGAACGCTCGGTCACGTTGGGCAGGAAGGCGAGTCCCCGGTAGGCCTCGGCAACGGAGTGGTACACGGTGCTCGCCGACTCCCGCACCGTGTATGTCGTGTTGGCCAGGTACTTCTTGTTAGAGAGGCAAGCGCAGTTTTTTCGCACGAAGGCATACCCGGGGCTGCTTCCCTCGTCGGAGGTGACGTCCTGAGGGAGTACGTCGAACATGCTCTGGATTTGGGCGAGAGAGGGGGTACGATCCGCCCGGAAAGCGAGGAAAGAGGTGCATACACGGACCGTGTCGGAACAGTTGAGCGGCTCCGACGCGGACGCTGGCAGAATGGCGTCGAGAAGCAGGATGCAGGCGGAGAAGGAGACCGAAAGGAGAGCCATCCCAAGCGTAGGACAGAGGATTCCAGAGAAAAACAAGAGAGAAATGATCTCGATCAGAGGAAGCTAGAATTTTATGGGAGGAAGAAGAACAGCAGAGCACGGTGAGACTTAAAGCGACGGGGAAGAACTTTGCTCAGTGATTAAGATATTATTATCAGTATCGAAAAGACTAAAATGACCATAATCGAACTGCGAAAATCCAACGGATAAATCACGCCTGCGTTTATGATGGACGGTTGGTATTCAACATATTCCGAACCGTTTAATTCTTCTTCTCCCAGAGTGCTTCCGATGGATTTCCACCGTCGGTACTGGGGACTCTCCCCGATCGCCACCACTCACAAGGCCTAGATCGTCGTATTTTGGCCCTTGGATGACCGAGCGCGAGATCTAAAGGCACTGCCATCTCGAGGCAGTTGTACTGTGGCCTATATAATAATAGCCGTACCGCGTACACACTGCGCAGTAGATGTCAGCCACGGCCACCAACATCACGTGATTCGGAAGCGACGGGCAACCTCAACGTGCGTCACGTGACTCGGACATCGCAGTTACTCACTCCACGCACGCCCCCGCCCCGCCGACTTCCAAACTATCAGGTGGAGATAATTTTACAGCAAAAAATAATAATAATTCTCGTTGAAATCCATCTAGATTTCCAAAAAAAAAATACAGCAATTACACGCATACGCCTGATGAATGAATGAATGAATTGTGAAAATAGTTGAAATCATCAATCAATCTAGTGGTCTCTTCGTTATCTGAATTCGGAACATGATTTTAAATCGCCTTATATAATAAATATACTGATTAATTTATCAGCACCTGCGAAGACAATGAATGAACTGGCCATGGCCGTGGGCGAAGGGAGAGTGAGAGAAAGACGAGGGAGGAGGGCGGAGCCAGGCCGCCATAATGGGCAGCAATGATCGTGGGGCTAGCTGCCGCTGCAGTGCATTCAAATGGCTAATGAATCCTTTGCTCAGTTAGTGCATTCTGCTCGTGGCCTCGTGGCTTCCAGTACCGCCGATAGTTCAGGTCAGTAATCTTTGAAATCGGATCCTTTCGAGCCAATGAAACAAAAGGGAAGCAGTGGTGCGGTTGGTACCAAGCATGTGTGGCCGGTGGCTTGTGCGGCGGTGCATGTGGTGAGCTGCTGCAAAGTGGTCGTCGTTGGCTTTTTGGGTGCAACAGGGATTGCAGATGATGCGCCATGCAAGTGCAACGACGAGTTTCTTACTCTTTTTTTTTTTAAACTGCATTAATATGTATGTTTTTATGTTTTAGTCTCGGAAAACGTCGTTGGGCTTTTGGCAAAATAGATAGCAGTGTCTCAATCCAGCCCGAAGAATTAGCCAGATAAGCATCGTTACGAGTTAAATATCCCTATTTTTCTGTCACTCCAGTTCAAATTTGACTTCGGTTGATAGTTTACTCTCTGATCTGATTAAATATCTATTTCAAATGGTAAATGGCCACTCCATTTTAAACAGAAATGGATTCGATGCGCCACTTAATCGATTCTCATGGATATCTCTATCGCCGAGTCTAATCTTTAAAGTTGAGGATGAAAAGATATGGCAAAAGTAAACTGGAAGCTAATGGTTTTCTGTTTCATAATGGGTGTTTATTTGGTACTTTTTCTATTCTATCCAAATGAATCAGTGGCAAAAGCCAACTTGAGTTACTAATTCCTATGGACGAGTAAAGTAAATTGAGTGCACCGGCCGTGCCTAATTCAATTGGTCAAGTTCAGTCGAGTCAGACGAGTTAGTCGGGTTGACCGGTTAGGCAAAAGCAGTGCTAGAGTTTGACGGGTTAGACCAGACAATACAATTGTTGGGGCCTTAGGCTACCTATTTGTCCATTAGGCTGCATTGGGGTGTCCAACGCAAAATGAAAGCTAATGGTAACATGACTAACTCATTGCGACATCCACGAGGTTCATTGCTCATGGACAGAGTGGAATAGGGAACTTGCAGAATCTGCAACTTGGTTGACAGTGACAATGGCAGCAGGATTGGTTGAGCTATCGCATTTGCAACCCCTTGCCATGTCAAGCCATCGAGTGGTGTCATTTGGAATGATCCCCGGCCCCTTTTTGTTCTTCATGTGTGACCAGCATAAACCTCTTCCGAGCAGTAGAATGAACTGAAGTAGGTCACCTCTCATCTAGTCATCTCCAAAAGTGGGAGATTGTGCCAATCTCTTTCAGAGGAAGTTCTTTTATGCATGAGAGGATAAGTGTTTGATGGAGTAGCAGTGTAAGATCAATAATAAGCAAGCAGGGAAGTATTTAGTTACTTCTTATCCTGCTCAATGTTCTTCATCGTTCTCCTATTTTTTGCCGTCAGCAATAAATAAGGTAACATCCCATCAGTAGACTTGTGGGCTAATCATGGAGGAGGACCACCACCTCTGGATCCCGCCGCCACCGTGAGAAACGAAAGTGCATTGAATGAGGTGCTCAGTTTTCCTTCTGTGAAGTTGCCAACTTCAACACAAGGGCGATCGAGGTGCTTCCCTCTCTCGTATTCCTTTGTGATGTGTGACATTGGCACCACCTCATTCCTGATATCACAATTTCTAAAGGCCTCGTCATTTTTTTAAAATCAATTTAAAAAATTCTTACAAATATATCATGATTAAAAATCAAATCACGAATACTTAAAAATCATCGAACTGAAGGTCTCTTGTCATATTACGAAGAATGGAATGATATAATACCAACGACTTCGAAACGAATATTACTTAAAGAGGTTCATGTCCCCTTCTTTGTTCTTTAAGGATTCACAAGGAAAAAATTACGACAGTTCTTATACATATCTCCTCTTACATCCTCAAGATTCTCCCTTTAATCTTGTTTCCATCCCTAAATTCTTGCTGCTGCTCCTCGTTTAAGCTCCAGTCCTCTCGCGAAAGAGAAAGGAAAGAAAAAGAAGCAAAAAGTGCTACAAAAGGTGTCCATTTTTAGCTTTATTGATCTCCTTTTTTTTTTTTTTTTCTCCTGGTGTAGCTCCAAGATTGAATTTTGTGCAACGAGAGCAAGTAGTGTTTTAGTTCCTTGTCAGTGATGATTTTGGTTGCCTTTGGATTTTTTGTTTTTACAATTTCTTTATGAATTTTGTGTAAAATTATCCACTTATGTGCTATGTCTCTCTCTCTCTCTCTCTCTGTTCTTGGTCCTGAGAAGATAGAAACATGGACGAAAAATTCAAGAACAGAGTGCGTCCGCAGCTGCTTCCGTGTGAGCAAGACCTGGAACTGAGGCTTGGGCTTCCTAAAGGAGAAGACAAACCTAGAGGCATTTCAACTGGCAAAGGTCTTTTCTCCATGGCCTGCCTTTTCCTCTTCCCGTCTAAACATGCGTCCATCACTTTGTATCATCTTCCTGTCTCTTTAGGTCCGAAGCAACAGCAGCAAGTTGGATTCCTTCAACTGCAGAGCATGGAGGTGAAAGATGAAGCACATTCCGCGTCTGGAAGCGCATACGGTTCCTTGACAAGGTTGCCATGCATGATCATATACATAACGTTTTGGCTTGAATTCATCGATGCTCCATGAATCTGAATAGCAGCAGTTTCTCGTCTCTTTCCGTTTTACACGCGCCTTCTACTTTATTTCAGCAAATAAGTATTTCATCTTAAATTCTCTTCCCACCTCTTAATCTCCAAAAAATAGCTGGACAACAACTGTATTCGTTATTGGCTGGCCTCCTCTGAGTTCCTTCAGAAAGAACCTAGCCAGCAGCTCACATAGGCCGCCCATCGAGTCTGAGAATGAAGATGTCGCTGCGCCGATAGTGGAGGACCCGGGCAACGGCAAGAAGAATTTGCTTGTCAAGATCAACATGGATGGTGTCCCGATCGGAAGGAAAGTAGACTTGTATGTCCATGATAGCTACGAGAAGCTCTCTTTGGCTGTGGAAGAGCTATTTGTAGGCCTTCTTGCAGGTAAAATCATGCAAAGAGACAGTATAATTTTTGACCATCCATTCTTTGTTTAATTTGTCCGCTACAGGTAATCCCCACAGTGAAGCAGCAAAACAAATGTTCAGGGGCTTGTTAGATGGTACAGGCGAATACACTTTGGTTTATGAAGACAACGAAGGTGACAGAATGCTTGTTGGTGATGCTCCTTGGAAGTGAGCAATTTTAAATGTGATTTCACATCTCTTTTTGCAGCTCATATCTCTGTCTAACTTGTTCTTGTCCCATTTCAGCATGTTTACCTCAGCAATTAAAAGGCTGAGGGTCACGAAGACTTGTGATATTTCTGCACTGAAGTTTAAGTCCACTTGGCTATTAACATAACCATCAGATGAGCAGTATGCAGAAGTAGAGAGGAGAGTGTTGAGCTCGATGGGAAGATATACTGTTAAATGATGTTGCCCATCTTACAATGTGCTCTATGGCGGGCAAGATGTGTGCAGGGAATTATTTATAATTAAAAAAGTTCAGTAATAATATTTGATAGGGATGAAATTAGTTTATGATTAAAAGATATTATATTCATAACTACTTATCTTTGAGTTCAATCAACGTTCCAAGATATTACATCTCGATATACAATCGAATGATGATGACATTTCGGCATACAATCGAATGATGATGACATTTCGGCATACAGTCCAATAATGATGACATTATCTATCGATATAATCAGGCCGTATGAAAAAGACTATATCTTGGCATAGCTGGGCCGAATGAAGAAGCGTCACATCGCAGCTATTTTATTCTGTCTCAACTACTTGGTAGGTCATATGTACTACATCTCGATTATTATATTCCATTTCAGTTGTATAGTATTCCAGAAATGTTATATCTCAGCAAATCAAGTGGCGTGACAGATATTCTTTCAGAATGACCAACATGACATCCCTTGTCAGAGACCCCACTCGACAAGAAGATATATGCTCATATTTGTCTCAGGGAAGTATGTCAGCCACATTAATAAAGACTTGTCTCCCATCAACTACACAAGGAGTATTAATTGTTGGTGCAATCGTCCCAGGTCACGATTGACCAGGACTTGAGCTTGACTCGAGAGATGTTTTGATGTTCGACAAAAATATATGACAATGTGATTGTAAAATACGAAAAAAAAAATTATTATATGGATTAAACCCTGTAATTAATTGGGATTAATTAAGGGATTAATTGGGTTAATTAGTGGATTAAATCAGGCTTGAACCGGATTTGAAATTGGGCTAAAACCTGTTGGGCCGAATCCATTGGGCTGGAATTGGGCTTGAATTGGATTGGGTCAAAGCGGATTGGGTTGAACTTGGGTTGGTTTAACCGAATCGCTCTAACAACGTCTAAAAATAGGGTCGGAAACTCGCGATCCGCATTACTCCTTCCGCGATCTCTCCGATTCTCTCTTCCGCGTCTCTGCGTCGCACATCTCTTCGCCGCGCGATTTCATCGTTCCTCCTCAGCTCGTCGGCGTCTGGCGGGAGCAGTTCGTCGGCGCCACCGCTAGGGCTGACCTCTGGCCAAGGATCAAGGGGGGTGTTCGCCTGGGGAAATCTCAACGACATTTCCGACGGACGGGCGGCGCTGTCGTCGTGGCGGTGAGCTGCCACGCAGGTGCGGTGGTTTTCGTTTAGTTAGGTTTCTTTGTTGTTCCATAGATCTTGTTGTGTTGATCGGGGTTTGGCTGAGAAACCTGACATTGTCGCGGCAGATTCGATTTTCCGACGATCTGCGTTTGCTGAGGTTATCTTCAGCCGGCAGTTTTGAGGGAGAGCTGAGCTAGGGGTGTCAGGATTGGAGCTGGGATTTCCATCGGGAGCAGCTGGATTCTGGCGGAGGTTTAGAACTGGTAAGTCTGATTACAGTGTGTTGTTCAATCTACCGAATTGGGGAGCTGCCATTCCGATCGCTACCGGAGTTAGCATGTGAACAGGGCAGTGTGCGCGGAATTGGCCACGAGCAATTCTCTAACCGACCGGATTGGGCGATCCTCGGTGGTGTGAAGATTTGTTGAGGATGGCTACGACAGTGGCTTCACTCTGCTGGATCAGGAGCTGCTGTCAATTGATTTTTGGCCATCGTCGGATCTCCTTGTATAAGGTAAGCCGATTTGGATGCTGCGTGGATTGTAGTAGGGTTTGGATCAAGAAATTTCTGTGATTTCAGCTGTGATGGGGTATGGGTATGGAATTTCTCTGCAGGTGGTTGATTGAGCTGTGATCTGCGATTATGGAGGGCAGCTGCGCTGCCGGTGTGATCGAGAAACACGACACAGCTGTAGCCCTTGTTGTGTTACGGGAATTGGGAGACTTTGCTTCCAATTTGATTATGGATCTGGAGATGATACCCTATTATTGGATCAGAAGGTTGTGGCTAAGCAGTACCAGGTGAGGTGAGTTCCAATCTAGATTCTGATTAATTAGCTTTTAATGGTAAGATTTGTGCATTTGATAGAGAAGTTGTTTATTGGTTATTGTGATCAGTTTTGATATTAGGCTGATATAGATTTGTTCTGTGTTGCTGAAGGATTGATTAGGTTAATCGGATGAATAGATCAATCTAATTGATCGAGATACCAGGTTAATGTAGGATTTGATTCGGTCATTAGATGTATGATGATACTTAACTGTATCTTATTGTTACAGGACTTTGATGGTGATGGATACATGAACGTGGAGATGGATAACACGGATTATGTATCAGGTGGGTAATATCTACCTGGTCCGGTAGTTTTGATCAATTCCAGTGCATGATCTTGGATATATATATGTTTATACCTGTTTACCTTAAATCCACTCATGTTAATCATATGCTTGTACTGCCTTGACCTTTGAGATATAAACTCTGGTACTTCATTGATTATCTAGCTCGGATAGGAACTATAAACCCTATTATGTATTAGCTGATAGATGTTGGTATGAAGTACATGTGGTTAGGGTTATCTTTGTGACTTGACAGTTTCTTGTATTACATCACTAGGGGTAGGTGATGGTTTGGATTATGGAGTCGATTGTTATATCATATCCGTATTAGTGGTGCATTTATGATGGATCTAGTTGTCTGTGCATAGATAATTGTATGGTTGCCCGTATGTGACCAGGGACTAGAAGTCCTAGTGTGATGATATATCCATTAGGGATTGTATGCCTGTGTATGGTTATATGGATGGTCGATTGTATATCGCTACTGACTAGAGGTCTTAGCGTGGTTGTCTGTCAGATGAGTATGACTCTTTATGCGATAGAGAGAGTCTTATGGATTGTAGTCCTTGCATAGTTGACTTTTAGTTGACCAGGACTCCCCGTGGGAGGGGGAGTGTCGCAAGGATACATGTATGGAGCTATGCATCATCAAGTCTCCCTTGTGGATTGAGACAAGTCGTCGGTCATCCTGCCTCCCGGCCACTCGGGGTAGTGGTACTTGAGGTTGAGGCGAGCATTGGATGTGCGCTTCCCACTATGGATGGTGGTAGGAGATGCGCACCGCCACCGGGCAGTGGTGTTAGCACTCGCCCACTATACGGTGGTTGTGTGAGGTGCGATTGTCTCCGTGTCGCGTTGTCTACTCATGGGTAGGGACAGTGGCTTGCGCGAGGGCCCCTAGGAGTAGTTAGCTTTACGCTTATACACTACTCACCATACTACCCAACTCGGCCACTCGAGAGTGGTGGCGGTAGTCGGGCTAGTTGTCATTTGTCGTGCCACCACAGCCACTCTGGGTCGTGGTTGGACGGGTCCATGACAGATGACCATGCATATGCATCACGATATATACGTATGCATGTATTTGATATATGTTTTACATATGCCCGTGAGATCTTGCATTTGATTGAGCTATGATTATTGCACATGCTACATCATGATACATGCCATTTGCATTTTATTTATCTTGCTATGTGTTGAGCATGATACATGCGTTGATTGCATGTTATATGCATTTGATTAGCATCATGTCATTATGTGACGACCGGGTTATTATCTGGTGATCATATCTCATTCATATGTCGAGTATTGGTCGGTATGGGATTGACCTAGTACATTATAGGTTATGTTATGGTATATCCGGGATGATATAGCTTATGGTGTTGCCCGTCAGTGCGTTGGTACATTACTTTATATGGATTGATCGCTTTAGTATATACATTCGTGTATGACTTTCATCAGTAGTTACTTGTTATTAGAGTTGGATAGACCGTATGTCTATTGGACTCATCTTTGTATACCTGTAGATCTTCACATGTATACTTGTAGATCTATCCTTATATATTGTTCATGCACTTTCTATATATTACCCACGAGTTTATACTTACCACCACTGGACCACAGGCTTCTGTCGCCTGAATAATGTAGAAGATTTCTTGGGCGTTCGAGCTCACATGGTGATCCCATCTCACACCGGACGAATGGACTTGTTTTCCGTATTGTTGTATTACTATGGATTGTCGTTTTGTGATTTTAAACTGTATTGTTTCCGTATCTGATATACTGGACGACGTATGTATATGGCTTTGGCTTATTCTATTATGTTTCTTGTTGTGTCAAGTCACTCCGGAGTGCACAGTTGGGTCATTGTATCTTGTTGATCTGTTTGTATTATTTCCGCTGTGTTTATTATGTTTGATATGATGATATCTGCGTATATCATATTTTTGTTGTGGGCCTACGGGCCTTGTATTAACCCGATATGTTGCCACGTACAGGGGAGATGTCGTCCATTTGTTTTTCGGTACGGCATACTCTCGGGGCATGACAATTTTATTGGTATCAGAGCCCTAGGTTGCGAAGTCCATTTTCGGATTTTATTTCGTTCGGACATCGAGTTTTGCTTTACTCGGTTTTGGTTTGTGAGTTCTGGGATCTGGCTGTTGCGGACATCTCCGAGCTATAAGGTTTAAGGTATGTTAATTGTTATTACATATCCTTCTATTGGTTATGCATTTAATTGCTTATAACTGGGATAACTTATAGGATATTGGTTAGTATTCGCAACCGTGGTTTGAGTTGACTACGGGAACGATATATTGAGGTTATTAGACATGTATCTGCTATCGAAGAGGTAATTACCTTCGAGAGCCGACTGATACCGAGTCGGAAAGCAGTAGTTAGGTAGTCACATCTATTGTGGAGATTAAGGATTTCGGTCCTAAGATTTTCACTAATTATGTTAGTCAGATCATTACCCATGGGGTAATGGACAAGCGAGTATACTATTGCTGATGCAGATAGTAGAGGATTATTTTGGTGATATTCATAGGGATTTTAATTCCTGAATTGGTCGTTCTAGGTTGTATAACGTTGAGGGTACTTTTAAGTACTTAACTCGAGTTATACGAAGATAGTAGTGTTAGTTGAATACCATTATCTGGATTTAGTCGGTACTTGGTGTAAGCTATAGGAAATAACCTACGGGAAATAACGTATCATTTAGTCACATTTCAGTGATGTTGTGAGATAGTATTTTCCCACGTCATTTTCTTTGACTCATTGTCAAGGAATTCTTGGGCTTTAGGTCGAGTGATCGTTTGGTAATGGAAGTACTATGCAGAGTCGTTAGACTTGCGAAAGTTACGACCAGTTAATAGCCTAAGAATGTGATTGGGTTGGTTTTGGCCACCCACGGATTATCGGTTGACATCTTGATCATGATGTTTGGATCTCCTACCAGATCCTACCGGGAGTGTATAGACCGAGTCATGTGTATAGAAATGACTCCGTAGCAAGTGTTTTAAGAGTTGGAGATTGGATAAGCATATATATTGCAAATCAAATTATGAGAATTAGAAGTCTCCGAATGTTGGATAAAAGGAGCAAGATTAAAGTCGTGAGTCACGGGCGACTATTGAAGAGTTTCCGATCATAGAAGACCGATTGCAGATTGTCAGCAGCTTCTCATGTTTATCAGCGAACTCAGAGGAAAGACTCTGAAGGGAGATTATGTGTGTGCAGTGCGGGTTACGACGAGACACAGAGTCAGATTATTCGAGGGACCATTATATCTGTTTCTACTATAAGC
This sequence comes from Wurfbainia villosa, assembly GCA_025175895.1. Classification (NCBI taxonomy): domain Eukaryota; kingdom Viridiplantae; phylum Streptophyta; class Magnoliopsida; order Zingiberales; family Zingiberaceae; genus Wurfbainia; species Wurfbainia villosa. The sequence continues at coordinate 23,215,722 of CM045991.1, read as the reverse complement.
AGCTGGTATCTACGAGGAAAGTATGTACTTTGAAGACTCAGTTGAAGACTATGGATGATGCTTTCGAGCGGACGATCCACAACCTCGAAAGTTGAGATCATTACAGAAGATTGGGTTATCACATCAGCAGCGATCTACTACCTCAGATATAGTTGGAGCTCTTTGATACTTTCATCCGGAAGAAGTAAGTTACTCAAGAAGTCGGTACCAAGACATCTCGAAGACTCGCATATTGAGACAACAATTGTTACCTTCCCGACGAGCATTGTTACCTTCCTGCAGCGGCGATTACCTTCCCGAGCAGCGGCAGCGATTACCTTCCCAGGCGGGATTATGATTTGTTCAGAGGAGAGAGATTTTACGACGATAGTCGTATCTATGCAGTATTCTCCAGTTGCAGCTATACCTTTCACAGAGATGGAGCGGGCTACGATGTTGGCAGTTCTTCAGTATTATACAGCCGGATATGTATCTTTTGCCAGTACAATAGTGTTTACCATCTCCACTGCAGTTGCATCGATTTGTACTTGAGTTGTGCAGTGATTTGATTCCTCCATGATAGTATTTTGTATTTACATGGCTGTAGTCAGCAGATGTTGGCGAGTTTACATGGTTACTCGAGATGAAGTATAGAAGACCGAAGGATCGGTCCTTCGGGGTATTATTTTAGGTTATACTATTTGCGGATATATCTAGAGATACTGGTAGTTTACAGGTATCTTTATCTTGAACGTTCTTATATAGGATTAGAAGGATTCCTATATATCGACTTGTGGGTTGGTGGTGTCTCTATCGTCAGGTGAGATGTTGACCAGCAACCAAGAAGTCAAGGGATACCTTTAGCCTTTGCTAGAAATACCTCCACTATAGACATATCCTTACGGATAGTTGGATTGTTGGAGCGTTGGTATACTAGGACTCTCGGATGTATGTATAATTCGAGAGTATTCGGATGTAGTTACGGATGAACTCTCGGGCTGGTCACTGCATGGGCAAGTGGAATATGCGATTGAGGTGATTTCGGAAATAGTCCTTATATTGGGGACCTCATACCGGGAGATGATTTTAAGGGTATCAGTGTTGCTAAACACTATGGGAGATTTATCTGCCTCAGTGTTTCTTCTTGAGAAGACTGGTAACTCTTTGTTAGAGAGTCATACCTTGAGTTTATACATCGATTATCGATGATTGGAATGTAGTAGTTGAGAATGAATATCCTTCGTTGTGGATAGATGATCTTTTAGATCAGCTAAATGACACCTGTGTATATCCTAGGGTTGGTCTACGATTGGAGGGTCACTACAATATCAGTGTCGGTGTGATGATTGGGCTATCATTAGCATAAAGTAAAAGGATGCCAGTGTGTAGAAGACGACATTTCATACTTGGTATGAATTTTAGGAGATGTTGATAATGTCGTTAGACTTATCGACGATTTAGTCGTTCATGGATTTGAGGAATCAAGTACTCTTGGAGTATTTGAGATCGATTGTCATCATATATGTGGAGGATATATTTTTGAGATATATTCACGATCTTAAGGGAAGTTATGTTTCCCTAGATTGATTTGGTGTTTACCAGAGATGAGGATAGAATGTTCTAGCGATACTATACCGTCGACTTGTTAGACCAAGAAGGTGATGGAAATCACCTGGTTGAAAGTTTGTGAAGCTAGGTTTCAGGGCCTAGATGGTGACTGACTCTCGCGTCAGTGTTAGTTAATCCGTCTGATATGGATGGAAGGGTATTGTACGCAGAGGCATCATTTTAGGGATTAGGAGCGATTCTGATGTCGTTGAATGGGACGTATATTATGTTTATGCTGGTTGAGAAACCAGCGAGATTAGTCATTATAGTCTTCCAGTTACTTTCAGTTCTGGGTGATATAATGAATTTTGGAACAGTAGATTGGTTTCTCTTGTGAGAAAGTAATTCTCCGTTTTCCGAGGAGAATAGTGGGTTACAGAGTTGCATTTCACTTTAAGAAGAGTTGTTTCAGGAGACTCTTCATTCGAGAGTGAAGATTTATTCGGAGTGTATCCGAAAATAGTGAGTATTGAGACGTTCCAGTTGGTGGAACGATATGTGGGACACGGTTGATTACATAGTTTGATGTTGGGTATACCAACAAGCAAAGGTGGAATATTGTGATCGGTAGGGTTACGTACCGTGATGAAGTAGTACGCTAGACGTTAGGCTGTGTTGGGAGATTATCTAGAATTGTAAAGGACTTGATCGGATTTGGGTAGTCGATGATCGATTAGCTAGATCTACTCATTTTCTTCCGAGCCGTAAGATAAATTTCGTTGGATCGCTTGATGGAATTATATCCATGGAGTATCCTTGGGTATCATTTCTGATAGTAATTCATGATTCACCTTACGATTCTGACAAAGTCTCCCATCGGTTACGAGTATAGAGCTCCACTCTGTTACAGTTGTTTACCTTTAAATAGGTTGGCTGAGAGCATATAAGAGCTGGAATATAATATTCGAGCTCAGCACCCCACTTAGTCACTTTAGATGTGTGACTTTTCTCCGGATACTTGAGATGATTATTGTGATATCTCGTACTCGTATATGAGTCGGAAATTTGGGGGCCAAATTTTTTATAAGTGGGGGAGAATGTAAAATACGAAAAAAAAAAAATTATTATATGGATTAAACCCTGTAATTAATTGGGATTAATTAAGGGATTAATTGGGTTAATTAGTGGATTAAATCAGGCTTGAACCGGATTTGAAATTGGGCTAAAACCTGTTGGGCGAATCCATTGAATTGGGCTTGAATTGGATTGGGTCAAAGCGTTAGGTTGAACTTGGGTTGGTTTAGCAATCGCTCTAACAACGCGTCTAAAAATAGGGTCGGAAACTTCGCGATCCGCATTACTCTTCCGCGATCTCTCGATTCTCTCTTCCGCGTCTGCGTCGCACATCTCTTCGCGCGCGATTATCGCCGTTCCTCCTCGGCTCTGTGGCGGAAGCGGTTCGGGCGCCGCTTACTAGGTGACCTGCCAAGGATCAAGTGTTCACTGGGAAATCTCAACGACATTTCCGACGGAGGCTGCCATCGTCGTGAGCGCCACGCAGCGGTGGTTTTCGTTTAGTTAGGTTTCTTTGTTGTTCCATAGATCTTGTTGTGTTGATCGGGGTTTGGCTGAGAAACCTGACATTGTCGCGGCAGATTCGATTTTCCGACGATCTGCGTTCTTGAGGTTATCTTATTGCCGGTTTTGAGGGAGAGCTGAGCTAGGGGTGTCAGGATTGGAGCTGGGATTTCCATCGGGAGCAGCTGGATTCTGGCGGAGGTTTAGAACTGGTAAGTCTGATTATAGTGTGTTGTTCAATCTACCGAATTGGGGAGCTGCCATTCCGATCGCTATCGGAGTTAGCATGTGAACAAGGCAGTGTGCGCGGAATTGGCCACGAGCAATTCTCTAACCGACCGGATTGGGCGATCCTCGGTGGTGTGAAGATTTGTTGAGGATGGCTACGACAGTGGCTTCACTCTGCTAGATCAGGAGCTGCTGTCAATTGATTTTTGGCCATCGTCGGATCTCCTTGTACAAGGTAAGCCGATTTGGATGCTGCGTGGATTGTAGTAGGGTTTGGATCAAGAAATTTCTGTGATTTCAGCTGTGATGGGGTATGGGTATGGAATTTCTCTGCAGGTGGTTGATCGAGTGTGATCTGCGATTATGGAGGGCGGCACCGGTGTGATCGAAACACGACACTCGGTAGCCCTTGTTGTGTTACTGAATTGGGAGACTTTGCTTCAATTTGATTATGGATCTGGAGATGATACCCTATTATTGGATCGAAGGTTGGCTAAGCAAAGCATGTGAGGTGAGTTCCAATCTAGATTCTGATTAATTAGCTTTTAATGGCAAGATTTGTGCATTTGATAGAAGTTGTTTATTGGTTATTGTGATCAGTTTTGATATTAGGCTGATATAGATTTGTTCTGTGTTGCTGAAGGATTGATTAGGTTAATCGGATGAATAGATCAATCTAGTTGATCGAGATACCAGGTTAATGTAGGATTTGATTCGGTCATTAGATGTATGATGATACTTAACTGTATCTTATTGTTACAGGACTTTGATGGTGATGGATACATGAACGTGGAGATGGATAACACGGATTATGTATCAGGTGGGTAATATCTACCTGGTCCGGTAGTTTTGATCAATTCCAGTGCATGATCTTGGATATATATATGTTTATACCTGTTTACCTTAAATCCACTCATGTTAATCATATGCTTGTACTGCCTTGACCTTTGAGATATAAACTCTGGTACTTCATTGATTATCTAGCTCGGATAGGAACTATAAACCCTATTATGTATTAGCTGATAGATGTTCAGTAAGTACATGTGGTTAGGGTTATCTTTGTGACTTCAGCTTGGTTTACTGTATTACTGTTGGGAGTATGAGGAATACAATCAAAGTCCCACATTGGTAAGACATGGAAAAGATCATGTCCTTATAAGAAAAAAGATATCTCCATTGGTATGAGGCCTTTTGGGTAAAGCCCAAAAATAAAACCATGAGGGCTTGGGCCCAAAGTGGACAATATCATACCATTGTGGAGATATGTGGATCTTATATGCACTAACAATTGGTATCAGAGCCATGGTCCATGTCAAGCCATGAACCTCGAACGAAGGAAGTTGAGCTCCCACGTCCGGATCAAGAGAACCAGACATCAGGAAGGAAGTCTAGTTGGGTCGGGGGGACCGAACAACTGGCAGGAAGTTCTGGTGGGTTGAAGATCGGACATCAAGCAGAGAAAATCCTTCGAGGAGGGATAGGCTTGAGGGGGGGCCCAATGTGGTCCTTCGTTTGAGGGGGGGATTGTTGGGAGTATGAGGAATACAATCAAAGTCCCACATTGGTAAGACATGGAAAAGATCATGTCCTTATAAGAAAAAAGATATCTCCATTGGTATGAGGCCTTTTGGGTAAAGCCCAAAAATAAAACCATGAGGGCTTGGGCCCAAAGTGGACAATATCATACCATTGTGGAGATATGTGGATCTTATATGCACTAACAATTACATCACTAGGGTTAGGTGATAGTTTGGATTATGGAGTCGATTGTTATATCATATCCGTATTAGTGGTGCATTTATGATGGATCTAGTTGTCTGTGCATAGATAATTGTATGGTTGCCCGTATGTGACCAGGGACTAGAAGTCCTAGTGTGATGATATATCCATTAGGGATTGTATGCCTGTGTATGGTTATATGGATGGTCGATTGTATATTGCTACTGACTAGAGGTCTTAGCGTGGTTGTCTGTCAGATGAGTATGACTCTTTATGCGATAGAGAGAGTCTTATGGATTGTAGTCCTTGCATAGTTGACTTTTAGTTGACCAGGACTCCCCGTGGGATGGGACTTGGTTACCAAGATTCATAAACTTTAGTACTTAGTCTGGAGGTCTAGAGTTCGAATCCTAGGGAAGGCAAAAATCCACTTCCAGGGGTGGGAAGTCCAGATGGGTAACGACGGGCCAACAGGGGCGACGGTCGTCGACCAATAGGGGTCGCCGAATTCCGCCAATAGGGGCCAGGTCGTTACAATAAAAAGGCGCTTTTTTATGGGAAAATCCAAGTCTTAGATACTTGGCATGAAAAGTCCTAGTGGGACACTTGACATTTGGGAAAGTCCAAGTTTGGGTACTTGTCAATGGAAGTCCAACATGGGTTGACAAGGAAAGTCCAAGCATGGGTCTTGGCAAGGAAAGTCCAAGCATGGGTCTTGCCAATGGAAAGTCCAACATGGGTTGGCAAGGGAAAGTCCAAGCTTGATTCTTAACATTTGAGAAGTCCAAGGGGTTTGATATTGGTGGCGTAAAGTCCAAGCGGGAGTCTTGGCAGCATAAGTCCAATGGTTGGCAGCGTAAAGTCCAAGCGGAGTCTTGGCGGCGTAAGTCCAATATGCCTTGGCGGTGTAGACATCGTTAGCATGACATAACCGATGGAAACACCTGAAGGCTAGCACAATTTATGAACAAGTCATGGATGACTTGGAGGGATCCGAGAGGCGTGAGGCTGATGGAGGTGACTAGAAGGCTTAGGTCTAGGCTAAGGGTGATCTAGCAAGTATAGGGAAACCATACTTGGGCTAAAACCTCATGTTTGAGGTGTGTCAGTCGGCTGGTGTCATATGACAGTCGACTGGTGAGAGTCAATTAGGGTTTGACTGCGAAAAGTGTCAAAGATGATCGCATTTGCAGGTGGGCGTCATCGGAGCAAAGAGATCGATCTTGTGATCAGTCGACTGATGCTCGATTTTTCGAGCACAGAATGAAGTCTGACTCGACTGCTAGGGTTAGCAGTTGAGTGGAGGCTCGATCAGTCGAGTGATGGTCATGATCAGTCGACTGATGATGGATCTGTTGGTTTTTTTTAGTGTGGATCTAGCCGTTGTCTCACGACAACAGTGACAACAGTCGACTGATGGTCCCGAGTAGTCGATTGATCGGCATTTTTCAGCACAGGTTGAAGCTTTAAATGGAGCTCGTGAATGAGGAAAAAGCAAGCGTTTCTTGAGGGCTTTTGGGGCGATTTGCTGCTACAAATCAGGGTCTTCAAATGCAATTCAAGCAACCAAAGATCAAGCATTCAAAAGAGCAATTGTAAAGTAGTTTTCTTTACTTGCATTGTATTTCGTTATTGTAATTGCTTATATCTATTTTTTATTGTTGTAAGAACATTTGTACGAGGTTTCTCCGCCTCCGACTTGTGTCGAGAAGGAGTATTTGTGATTAGTGATTGCATTGGCGTCGCTAGAGCTCGATCCGTGGAGTAGGAACCATTTGGTTCCGAACTACGTTATATGCTTGTGTTGTGAATTGTGTTTGTCGTATTTCGTTATTGTTATTTGTTTTATTTCCGTTGCGCTAACAAAAATTGTAGACAAACGTGAATGTATTCCATCGACGCATAGCACGACGCTATTCACCCCCCTCTAGCGTTCCAACGATCCCCTACAAATGGTATCAGAGCCCGGGGCTCTTCAAGGTTTGACCGTCGCGAAAGCACGCTAGAGGGTGAAGATGGAAGAACAATTGGGATGGGATATCAACACCCCAATTCCCTATGCTTTCTATGGACGAGAAGACTTCAATTCTTGGAAGGCGAGAATTGAAAATTTTTTGATGATGAGAGACCTTAAGGAGTGGTCCATATTAATAGAAGGATTTGAGTATCCAAAAAGACCAAGGGGTGGTTTCCTCAAGAAGAGGAAATAGAGTGAAGATCAACTCCAAAGATTCGAGAAAAACAAGAAGGTAATCAAATTCATTTTTGATTTAATTCCTAATGACTTCTTGTGTAGCCTAGGTGAGTGCATGGATACCAAAGAGCTTTGGAGCGATTTGGCCAAGCTCCATGAAGGTCCATCACCGGTCCAAGAGGAAGGGACTGAAGAGGCAAGCACATCTTCCTCACAAGGAAGTGAAGACTTGGAGGTTGAGAGACCATCAACATCCAAGGTGGAAGAGGTAGAAGAAGTAGAAGAAGTCTCCACCTCTAGGATTGAGGGAGAGGAGATTAGATCACCGAAGCAAAATCAAGAAGAAACCTCAACCTCCGGGAGGAATGAAGAATCCACTTCGACCACCACAACTACCCTAGGTAACTCAAACATCGTAATTCAAAATAAAAATAATATTATGTGATTTGAGCGTAGAGAATTTGGGCATTATAAGAGTAAGTGCCCAAAGAAAGTCAAGAAGACTCCACCGACTCCAAAGGTCAAAGATGTCGGTCCCCTAACTATCAAAAGCAAGGAGCAAATCATTTTCTTCAAATGTCGGCTACTGGGATATTACCGGAGTCAATGCCCAAGAGGGAAGAAAAAGGGCCAAGAAGGAGCACCACAAGTAGGGGGAGCTTCCAAAACTAACCCTAAGGTATTTTTAAATAAAGCTCCTTATTCAAATAATGTCAAAAAACATGCTAGAAATAATTTTAGCAATCTTGCTATTTATCAAAAAGAGCATGCTAGAAATAGAGAATATTGCTTAGGAGCTAAGAAAGTCAACCTTAGGAAGAAGGAGAAATTTGAGACTAATGTCCCTAGAAATATTTTATCTAAGGACAACCCTAGGTCAAACAATTCTAGACAAACTCTATCTAGGGAGACCATTAGAAAGGTACAAAAGCATCTAGGTTTCAACCCTAAATGGACTAGACATATGCCTAGAAAGAACCATGCCCAAGGATTAAATCAAAATTCTAAAATTGGACAATTAGAATTAGAAAACTAAGTCTCGAGATCAAGACTTGAGAAATTAGAAAAGACCCTAAATAAGATACAAAATCAATTTCAAGGGTCTAATGGTCAAAGTCAAGGGTCAAGATCTCAAAGTCAACATCTAGGACCTAAAAGACAAAAGTCAGCCAAGGGCAAGAAAGGTTTGAGTCAGAAACCTAAGCCTAAGGTGACTTATCATAGTGGTTCATTTGATTATGGAACACAATCTAGGTCTAGAAAGACCAAGGTTACTAGGAAAGTTATCCCTAAGAGTAACTATGGTAAGTGCCTAGTGACTAGGGTTTCTAGGAAACCTAGGGTGACCACTAAGAAGGTTACTAGGGAGGCAATCCCTAGAGTTAACCATGGCAAGACCCAAATGACCAAGGTTACCAAGCCTAGGAGGGTCATTAGGAGGGTATCTGAGGAGGTCATCCATAAGGAATACCTAATTAACCCAATGAGCTCAAATAGATTTTGGGTTCATAGGAGCGTGATTGACTCACGCTAGATGCGTTAGGTCGTGTCAACCTTGATTGGATGGATAGTTAACTCAATCATAGCAAAGTTGACATTTTAGATCATTTTCAAGGTTATTGGATACCTTGGAAATAAGATTGATTTTTAAATCCTAAAAGATTTTAGGATGTACCAATATATCTTGAGAAGTTTGGTAAAATGATCAAATTAACACAATTTAGGTTTTAGAGTCTTAGTGTGTCATTTTGGGTTTTTGGCACACATGGGGGATATTTAAGGTAATATGGCAAAATCAACATAATCCCAACAAATGGCAAATAATACTAAAATTTAGGTATTATATACCTTTATATCTTATTTGTCATGCTTTGATTTGTCATATGTCATGACATGACATCATGCTTATTTCTATGTCATGATTATGCTTAGGTTTAAGATTAATGTCATGTATGCTTAAATTTAATCATATGTCATGACATCATGATCATTGGCCATGTTTTATTATGATATCATTTATGTCATGATCATATTTCATACATTTAAGTTTATTAAAATTGATTTAAGGACAATGACATGACTTGGAGTCTCATTTATAAGAGAATCAAATATGGTTGCCTTAGAAAAATGCATGGAACCCTAGATTAGGGAGAACAAAACCCACATCTCACATTACATTGACATGTATGTGTATTTATACACCTTAGATACATGTGAGATGCTAGGATATGAGTTAAGTTCAAGATGCATAGTTTTTGCATCTAGATGAACCAAAACTCAACTTATATGATTGGTGGATCATTGGAAAAACTTGTGTACAAGTCATGTACATTGAGCCCAAGGAATATGATCCAAAATAAGATTTTGAAAATATTTTAAAATCTTTTTGAAAGACCTTGGTGAAGTTTATCTTTTGATAGCAATCACCATTGATGAAGTTGATACAAAGTAAGGCCAAAACATTGAAAATTTCGATGTTTTTGAACTTTGTGTCAATTTCACTATTTTATGGGTAAAATAATTTTTAAATATTTTTCACCCATTGTATTGACTATAAGTAATATACGCATGAATTTTCACGATTTTTCGATATACGTAGAATTACTTATGATTTTTCGAATTTCATTTCTGATATTTAATGTAAGATATGAAAAAAAATAGATAAAATAAAAAAAATACCCCTTGTTGATTGAGGAATTGTCTTATATAATTTCTCAAGAGTTCACAGAAATTTTTTCGAATTCAAAATGAGTCCATACGTGGAAGATTTAAGCTTAAATGAGTGTTTGGATTAGCTTTGGGTTAAACTTGAGATAACTCAACCAATTTAGTCAATTTAGGTTAGCTTGGCTTAACCATAAGAAGCCGATTAAAATCATCCGAACCCAATCACCGCAAATTTCCTTCTCCTCTTCGTCAAAATCCCAATCGCGTGATTCTTCCCTGCTTCGTCGCCGCGGCTGATCTCGACCGACGCCAACCTCGATCAGCAGTCGCCTGGGATCGCGGAGCTCAGAGCGTCGACATCTATTCTTCCTTGTGCTTTCGTCGCGGCCTCGCCACCGGCCGCCTCCACCATCGTGTCCGCCGTAACCTAGGGAGCGATTGGCGGCGTTGCGGTCGATTGATTCTTGGCTTCTGAGGTCTCAGCGGTTCTTCGTGCGAGCAGATCGACGACGTTGCGATCGCGGCAGTGAGCTGCCGGCATAGGTTCGCGATTTCCTCTTTTCCTTACCATCGTCGACCCTTCTCTCTCAATCTCAATCAAGCGCCGGCTGCTATTCCTTCGGTTTCTTCCGATCTGATAATGGTAGGTGTTGTCGTCACTCGCAGCCGAGGTGTCGATGCTCGCTTCGTGGGCGATCAATCGCGGTCGGTGCCTCCATGCTCAGTCAATCGATGCGGTCGTCGCTTGCTTCATCGATGAGTGACATTAGTTGTGACGGATTGTTCAGTGATCAGAACTTAGAATCTCGTCGGTGAACAGGGGACAATGAAGAGGATGGATGTCGGTAGTGATTTAGTTCGGTAAGCCTTGATATCTTTGTTACAACTTTGATTTTAGGGGCTATTTAGTTATCTCATGGTTGGATCTAATCTTTGCCTTTGCTCCCTGGTCAATGCAGTAGCTCGTGAGTTCCATGGTTGGATCTTGGTTACGGGCAACATTGGAGAGGAGGAATTGTGGGAGGTGACTGTTAGGTAAAGAAGATGAGTCGGTTTCAGATCGGTGATCAGTAGAGGAAGATTCTACGGTTTACCTATCCAAATTATGGTAATGCTTCAATATCGTTCTATTTTGAATTGGGAGTGGATATAACAATTTTGTGTGGATTATGTTTGGTTATGTTCTGTTAAAGAGCGGTGAAGGTTGAAGTGTTGAGATTATGTTTAGATGATTGGATACCTATTTGTGTGTTGTTTAGATCTATTTATTTTAATTGATCTTGTGGATGTTGGTGATCTATTATGAGTTTGGTTATGACGTATCAGATTGGGATAATCAGGGTTTCTACCTCGTAGACGAGGAAAGGATGCGAGTATAGGAACGATGTAGTGTTTAGTTCCTACGTTTGTTGGATACTTGTACTTAATCATTGTTTGCTATTATATGTAGGTTTGGGATACGAAGCGCGTCCACGGTCATGAGGATTATTCGAGCTTCGTATCAGGTGGGTAATATCTACCTGGTTCGGTAGTTTTGATCAGATTCCAGTGCATGAATTTGAATATATGTTTATACCCGTTTACCTTAAATCCACTCATGTTTAATCATATACTTGTACTGCCTTTGACCTTTGAGATATATTGTTGTTATTTCATTGATTATCTATCATGGATATGAACTTCAAACCCTGTTATGTATTAGTTGATAGATGTTCAGTAAGTACATGTGGTTAGGGTTATCTTTGTGACCTCAGATTGGGTTACTGTGGTACATCACTCGGGTTAGGTGATGGATTGGATTATGGAGTCGATTGTTATATCATACCCGTATTGGTGGTGCATCTATGGTGGATCTAGTTGTCTGTGCATATATAAGTGTGAGGTTGTCAGTATGTGGCAATTGACTAGAGGTCCTAGCGTGATGGTATATCCATTATGGATCGTATATCTGTGTATGGTTATATGGATTGTCGATAGTATCTCACTACTGACTAGAGGTCTTAGCATGGTTGATTGTCAGATGTGTATGACTCTTTATGCGATAGAGAGAGTCTTGTGGAGTGTAGTCCTTCCATAGTTGACTTTTGGTTGACCAGGACTCCCCGTGGGATAGGGAGTGTGGTGAGGATACATGTATGGAGCTATGCATCATTACATTGCATGCATGCTGTTGACTGGGTCTCCCTTGTGGTTGAGACGGGTCGTCAGTCATCCTGCCTCCCCGGCCACTCGGGGTAGTGGTAGCAGGGTTGAGGGCAGAGCATTGGATGTGTCGCGCTCGGCCACTATATACAGTGGTAGCTGGAGATGCGCATCTGGCCACTGAGCAGAGTGGTGTTAGCACTCGCCCACTATAGATGGTGGTTGTGTGACGTGCAGTTGTCCTGTGTGCAGAGCTCGTCTACTCATGGGTAGTGACAGAGCGGCCAGCAACAGGGACCCCCGGGGAGTAGTTAGTTTTTTACACTTATATGCTACTCATTCATACTACCCAACTCGGTCACTCGAGAGTAGTGGCAACTGGAGTCGGGCTAGTCGTCATGTCGTGCCACCCCGGCCATACTGGGGTCGTGGTTGGACGGGTCCGCTGACATGACCATGCATATGCATTGCTGATATATATGTATGCATATATTTGATATATGTTTTACATATGTCTATGAGATGCTGCATTTGTTTGCTGCATATGTTTGTACATCATGATACATGTCATTTGCATTTTATATACTACTGTGTGTTGAGCATGATATATGTGTTGGTCCAGACTGTTGTATGCGTTTGATTAGCGTCATATCATAGTGTGGTATGGACTGGGACATTATTACATGTGATTATATATTGTTCATATGTCTGAGTGTTAGTCAGGTATGAGATTGACTTTGCACATTATGTGGGTTATGTTATTGTATATCTGTTCAGGATGATATAACATATGGTGTTGCAGACCGTTAGGTACGTTGATACATTACTTCATGTTCAGTTGATCAGTTTAGTATATACATTGAGTATGACTATACTGTGGTTACTTGTTATCAGATTTGGATAAGACTGTATGTCTATTGGACTTATGATGTATACTTGTAGATCTTTACATGTATACTTGTAGATTTCTATATCCTTATATGTTGTTCATGCACTTTCTACATATTACCCCTGAGTTTATACTCACCACCCCTGGACCCTGGGTTTTCTGTCGCCCATATAACAGGTAGAAGATTCCTTGGACGTTCGGAGCTCCGCCAGTTGATCCTATCTCACACCGAACAATTAGGGTTTTCCACGTATTTGCTTCCGCTGTTGTTTTGTATTATGGCAATGTATAATCAGTGTTGTATTTGGCTGTTGGTTTGTATGTTATTTTTGTGTAGTATGTTAGAGTCGCACCGGTGCGCACCTTTTGTGTTGTTGTGGATGTATTGTTTGGTATTGTCCATATATATGTCATGTTGTTGTGGGCCTACGGGTCTTGTATTAACTCGATATGTTGTCATGTACAGGGGAGATGTTGTCCGTTTGCTTTTTAGCACGGCATATTCTTGGGGCGTGACATTTGATTTATCGATCGCCCTTGGTGGCGTGATCGATGATGGCAATGACCGGTAGTGAAAGAGTCATTGCAAATCTTGATTCGGAAAACAAGGTTTGTTTAGCCCATGTTCAGCTACGGTTAAGGTCCCTAACTACTTCTAACCTAGGATATGCTTGAGAAGCATTATAAAGGGTGAAAATCCATTGGATATGGATTATGAGAGGTATTAGGACAATGTATCAAATTTAAGGTGTGGAGAGTTCGTGTTTGAACTTTAAACCGTATTTTTGATGGTTTAGAGTTCCTATTTGCTTAGGGACTTTCCAAGAACATTGTTAGTGCAATGGTCAAGGGGGAGCAAGCCTTTAGGGGAGGTATCAATCATGGGATGATGGATATGTTTTTCTCTTCTTGAAGGGGAGAAGTTATGGGGAGAATGTCATCAATTGAGAAAATTGATGGAATTTTGAGATACCCAATTTGAAAATTAGGAGAGTGTATAGGATTGCCTCTCTTGAGTGATATGAGACTTATCACTAGGAAGATGATAGACATCCTAGGTATTTTTGGACCAAGGGGGAGATTGTAAAATCTCATTGGGACATGAGACATTGACCTCCTTGGAGAGAACCTTTTTGATGTTAGTCAAAAAGGGGAAGAATTTATTAGGAGAATGACATCAATTTGAAAAATTGATGGGGATGATTGGTTCGAGTTAGATGGTCTAACTCAATGGTTTGTTTGGTTTTTGTCAAACATCAAAAAGGGGAAGATTGTTGGTGCAATCGTCCCAGGTCACGATTGACCAGGACTCGAGCTTGACTCGAGAGATGTTTTGATGTTCGACAAAAACATATGACAATGTGATTGTCATGGGAAAGTCCAAGTCTTGGGTACTTGGCATGAAAAGTCCAAGTGGGACACTTGGCATTTGAGAAAGTCCAAGTTTGGGTACTTGGCAATGGAAAGTCCAACATGGGTTGGCAAGGAAAGTCCAAGCATGGGTCTTGGCGAAGAAAGTCTAAGCATGAGTCTTCGCAATGGAAAGTCCAACATGGGTTGACAAGGAAAAGTCCAAGCTTGAGTCTTGGCA